>WBZZ01000051.1:5000-41377 GCA_019918135.1 Paulinella micropora
GAAAGTCAGAAGAAAAAGAAAAAGAAAAAAACCCAGAAGAACAACAGCAACAACAACAACAACAAGAGTAATAACAATAATAATAATACTAAAAATAATACTAATAATAATAATAACAGTAATAATAGCAAGAGCGAGAAAGAACAAGTACTGGAGGACGTGATCGCGCGCATGGCAGCTAGCGCTTTTACCGGTAACACCACACCCCCACGCGGCACCGGTCACCCCCACCCCACCCCGCAAAACTCACCAAGTTTTTTTGAGTTTGCATTAGCGTCGATGGCGCTGAGACGTTGATTTTGACTACATGGATTAGGTTCTTGTATCGTTCCTTTTCCTTTCTTTTCTTTGCCAGATGCTTGTAATTGTTTGGCATTGCTTTTATTTTGTTGTTTTTGTGTGGGGGGTGCACTTGTAGGTTTGCGGGTGCATATGCGCTACTACTAGCGAGATAACCAACGTTTAAAGATATTTTTGAATGCAAGGATAAGTTTCTAACTTACTGAACTTAGTAATCTTAAATAATAATATTATTACACCTAGATTTGTGTTATTAATTGAGAATTCAACTAATCTCTTTACTTGCATAGTCAAAAACCACCCCCCCCCCTCCCCCTTCCACTACCCACGTGAATCCCCTATCACAGCGGCGGCAGGGATTTTTTGAAGTAAAAGCAGCTCATAATGTAGGAAAATACTAAAAACAAATAAAACAAAGCAAAAAAACCAAGCTGTGCATTTTTGTCGCTTGTTTCCAGCATAGTCTTGTCGTCGCCGGCATGAAAAAAGTGGAAAAATTAGGTGTCAGACCGGTTTCTGTCCACCTCCGGAGGTGAAGTCTAAGTGGTTGACTATTAATAAAAACATGTTTTAATATCATTTTATTATGTTCTGCAACTAAATACTGAATTTCCCTTCATTTGCACAAGTTTTCTGAAAGTTGCTAAAAATCTTGGAAAAATTTCGGAAAAAGTGATACCCCCATCTTTGCAGAATGGTTAGTTATAGAGCGCCGCCGCTTCGCGCTGTGTGTGACAGGACACGATAAACTTCTTGCCATCGCGAATGGCAGAGACAATAGCACCAAACCAGTCCCTGTGCGAGGCTACCACCATCAGCGAGCGCCGCAGGTGTGGAGGCACGTAGGAGTACAAGTGGAACTCGATCTGTTGCTGCGCCTCTTCGACGGTAAGCTTGCCCTCCTGCCTGCAGACCCCACCGCCATCGCAAAGCAGAAAATCGGACAGGTGCGACGTCCGGTGCACGTCCTTGTCTAAAATCAGCAAGCGCGGAGCGTCTTCGCACAGGGCGCGCAGCACATTGTCGTTGTCTCGCAGGCGGGTGCCGTTCGTCTCCACGCAGATAGACTGGTTGAAGATCAGCAACGCTTCGTCCAGCACCACCAAGTCAGCGCACCAGAGCTCGTTGCGGCCCTTGTCCTGCTCTTGTGGCGAAAACAACTTCCACAGCGATTCGTGCTGAATCATTACCACACGCGCATCACAGATCTCTTCGCGGCTAGCATTCTCGTACATACAGACGCGGGTTTGGACTCCTTGTTCTCGCAGATACTCTTCCAGCCGGCGGTCGCTGTCTTGGGCCTGCGAGATGCGGCCCACGACCCACACGATACGGCTTTTCCTCTTCTTCTTGAGCGTGTCGGCGACCGCACCGAAGCCCGCGACGGTCTTGCCTATGCCGGTCACCGCGTTGACGACCTGCACGCGACAAGTGTCGAAGGACACTGGATGAATAACGTCCAAGCCGGGCCTGGGGTGGTACATGTCGGCCTCCGTAGCGTAGCGCCTGACGTTGGTACAACCAACCAGATCGCGAGGGGCGACTTCTGGTCCGTGCAGCAACTGCTTGTCAGAGCCAGTGCATTCGACGGTCGTCACGCGCCAGGCAATGACGGGGGGCAGCAGCACTGGTACCGGCCTGCGAACTCCGTCGATCTTGATGGTCTTGCTGTCGTGACGGGGCGTCTCCACGCCAGACAGAGGGCCCGCGGCTGCAATGTGCCCGTTGAGTGCCTCGACGTCTACAGCCGTAGTACGGACATAGACGGCGTCGTGGACCAGCGTGCTGACGTTCTCCTTACCAAAAAAATCGATAACTCGCATCATAACCTCGTTCTCGAAGCGAGTAGTGAGAAAATGTACGAACCTGCCCCTGGCATGGAACAGCGGGATCTGGCCGTCGGGCGTCGTCGACAGGTCGCTCTCTTCGCACCACCGCCACAGCTTGGGGAAGTACTTGGCCAGGCCAGCGACTGCTCTCTTCACGCTCGCGCGGTAGTTAGCAGTTACTGGGTAGTTGTCTGCCTCCACTTCGGGGCCGCTGGGCAGCTTCAGCCAGCGCCCGCCGTGCGCAAACTTCAGCATATATGTTTTGACCAGCGAGTCGTCGTTCACGCCCAGCGCGTCTTTCACGTCGGCTATCACCTGCTCTCGGTCGGTAACGAATCTTTTTAGGTACACCAGCTCACCCGCGGGCGCGGCCCCAAGCGAAGAAGCCAACCAGTACAGAAAGAAGGGGACCGAATTGCGGATGTCCAGCTCCACGTGGTCGGCGCCGAGCACCAGCCTCCGCAGCGAGGCAGGCGCGTTCTGCAGGCCGCCGTCCGCGTACAGCCTGCAGCCAACAAAGGGGCCCTTGCGCCTAGCTCGCATCACTCCGTACGGCCGCCGGTAGCAGACTTCCAGGCTGCCAGTCAGGTTCACGCTGTCGTACAAGGCACACAGGTAGCGACGGTAGATGCTTTCGAGGCAGCTGTCCTGCAGGAGCGCCTCTATCTTCGCCAAGTCTGCCTTCTCAGTCAACGTTAGCCTCGCCTTGCCGCCGCCGACCTTCTGCTGTTCGGGGCAGTCCTCGGTATCATAGCCTTCGTCGATGACGCCTAGCTCGGGCAGGGTGACGGTGCTCGAGGGTGGGCTGGGCTCGTCGTCTCGTGACATTTCTCTTGTACAATTGCACCTGAAGGCAAAAAAAATCAAGGTGAGAGAAAATTCAGCGAAAATTTCTATGTGTGTTGCGGCGCGGCAGAGAAAAAAAGTTTTCGCGAAAATTTCCCCCTGTTTGCGGCGCGGTAAGTTTCCGGGAAATTGTTCACAAAATGTGGCAAAGGAAAAAAATGGCAAGGGTCTAGTTCCGGCTGCTACCCACTTCCCTCGAGCAAAAACTCGAGGGTTCTGACCTGGCCACGACGACGAAACCGCCACGTCACCCTCACCCGGCCATTTTTGTCCCCTCAGGCCTATCGAAATTTTTTTAGCGGAAATTTTCCCGCAAATCCCGGCCCGCGGCTCAAAGCTGTATACGGGCAGGCCCCCCTCCCCCCGGTGGTCCAAATCGGCCACCTGCGCCTATATATATTTCTCAACTGCATGGACCGCTCCTTTGGCCCACAAGGCCCCAAAGGGAGCCCAAAGCGCCAAAAGAACAGACTAGAAAAATCCGGGCGGATTTGGACCACTACCTGTCCCGTGCCCTCGGTCGGCCGACACTGCCCACGGTGCCATGGTGCCATGGTCGCCATGCTCCCGGTCGGTCGACCCAACTCACGGTGCAAGGGTGCAGTGGTCCAACGCAGTCCAAACAATATATACGTTCAGGTGTCCGATCCGGACCACACCCCGCACTCTGCTCCGTGCCGACGGTGCGGCCGACACTGCTCGTGGTACAACGCAGTCCAAACTATATATACATCTCCGTGTCCGATCCGGACCACACACACTGCGGGAGAGGGGAGGAGGAGGAGGAGGAGGGGGAGGGAGGGGGGAGGGGGTGGCTCCTGGCGCAACAGTGATCCAGGCAGTCTACTGAGATACTACACTGGTTTGATCACGGTTGCTCTAGTGATCCCCTCCCTCGCTCATCCCCCTGTGGTCCGGCGCGGTGAGAAGAATATATACGTCTCAGTGTCCGATTTGGACCACGCGTCGATTGTACCATGGTCCCGTGCCGACAGTACGGTCGACCCGACTCACGGTGCCGACTGTACCATGGTCCCGTGCCGACGGTACGGTCGACCCAACTCACGGTGCAAGGGTGCAGTGGTCCAAAGCAGTCCAAACAATATATACGTCTTCGTGTCCGATCCTGACCACACACGAGAAAGGGGGGGGGGGGGGGGGGGTGGCTCCTGGCGCAACAGTGATCCAGGCAGTCTACGGGGACACTACACTGGTTTGATCACTGTTGCGCCAGGAGCCACCCCCCTCCCCTTCGTCCCCCCATGTGGTCCGGCGCGGTGAGAAGAATATATACGTCTCCGTGTCCGATTTGGACCACGTGTCGACTGTACCATGGTCCCGTGCCGACGGTACGGCCGACACTGCTCACGATGCAGGGGTGTCGTGTCGTTTGGCAGTGTGTCAGCGCTATTGGATCTGTGCGCATGGACAGGCGACAACATGCCAGTGCCTTGCTGTTCACTGTCAGGAGGATGATTTTTTGAGACAGATGGAACACGAAGAGCTATAATCGTGCATCCGAATCAGACATCATCGTCAAGAACAGAAACCGCAAGGGTTTGACGTTTCGCAAATCGTCTGTTTTTTACAAAAAAAATTTTGTGGCTGGTATTTATCCAAAAAATAAGAGGACTCGCACTTGTGGGTGGGTGTCAGGTGCCACCGCCCACCAGAAAAACTTTTATTGCATATTTGGATAGCGCGTGTCCTGAACGATCGATTGGCACTTCTCCCGACTTGAACGGACCACTATTGAGCGCAGGGGAAAGCCGCAAAGTTTGGTTTTTAAAAAATTCCAGAATCCTGCCACCACAAAAATCAGGTGTTTCTGCCACCTGGCGCCACCCGGTGTGATACGGTCGAAAACGGCAACACCAAGTGACATTTCGGCATTGCCTTTATTGTCTGAATCACTCTTTATTTCAGCCATATCAACTGGTGGCACCGGTGACCTCAAAAACAGCAAGGAACCCGAAAGCTGTGGTTGTGGATGGCAAATGCCATTTTTCCTTCCACGGGCCGGGACAAAAAGGCAATAGATTATCCCACCCTGGGCAAATTGGCAGCCTGTTCTTTCAGGCCTATCGACAATTATTCCAGATTGATGTATATACATACATACATACATACATACATACATATAAATATTTTTAAAAATATTATCGATAGGCCTGATAAAACAAAATGCCATTTTTGTCCTAGTGTGATAATCCATTGCATTTTTGTCCCGATCCGTACGGGGGAAAATGGCATTTGGTTATCCACATCCACAACTAGTGTAATTACAGTCGGTGGTGCCACCAGCGGTGTTATATGCATTTTTGCGGTCACCGGTGCCAAATGTGCAAAAAGGCAATAGTGGTGGCGATTTTGGCAATGCCGAAATGTCCCCTGATGTTGCCTGTTTCGGCCGTATCACGTCGGGTGGCGTAGGGTGGCAGGAAACACCTGATTTTCCAGTTGGCAGGATTCTGGGTTTTTTTGGCAGCCAGACTTTGCGGCTTTCCCCTGCATTCGATCGTTGTACTTTAAAGTCGGGAAAAGTGGCATTCGACTGTTCAGGCCACGCGCTATCAGAATCTGCAATAAAAAATTTTGTAGTGGGCGGTGGCACCGGACCCGTCCCACAAGTGCGGGTCTCTTTATTTTTTGGATTAATACCGACCACAAATTATTTTTCGTAAAAAGCCAGCGATCGAACAGGTACGAAAAGCGGCAGAGAGTTCATCTCCTGCTGTCAGTAGTCCTGCCAATGGTCCTCTGAGCGTGCACGAAAAGCGGCAGAGAGTTCACCTCCTGCTGTTAGTAGCCACACTAAGGGGTCTGTTGCCAAAATTCCTAAGCGGGCACGAAAAGCGGCAGAGAGTTCATCTCCTGCTGTCAGTAGTCCAGCCAAGGAGTCCGCTGCGCCCCCCCCCCCCCCTACCCTGGCTACCCCCCCCCCCCCCCCCTACCCTGGCTACCCCGACGCTGGCTACCCCCCCCCCCCCTACCTTGGCTACCCCGACACTGTGTACTCCCCCTACCCTGGCTATCACTGCACTGGCTACACCCGTTACCTGTAAATCATGGCCGGATCAGGCCCATGGCCATGGCCGGTGTCGCGTAACAGTAGTGGTTCGAACCTGCCCTTACCCAGAAAATACACTCTATAAGATATGGCGGGCGCGTTCGAACCACCAAAACAAAAAAAAAAGAGGCAGAAAGGCGGGGAGTCCCGCCACCTACCACCCTAGTGACCAGCCAAGTGCACCAGTGCAACACTGAGTTGGTCACTAGGGTGGTAGGTGGGTGCCCCCCTTCTGTCTCTTCCCGTGAAAATGAGTGGTTCGAACCTGTCCTTACCCAGAAAGTACACTCTATAAGATATGGCGGGCACGTTCGAACCACTGTTTTTTTCACGGAAAACTTCCAGTGAAAATGAGTGGTTCGAACCTGTCCTTACCTAGAAAGTACACTCTATAAGATATGGCGGGCACGTTCGAACCACCGATTTTTTCTTTTCACTGAAAACTTCCCGGGAAAATGAGTGGTTCGAACCTGCCCTTACCCAGAAAGTACACTCTATAAGATATGGCGGGCACGTTCGAACCACACACCAAAAAAAGAGGCAGAAGTGGCAGAGGAGAAGAAGAATGCAGAGGAGAAGGCAGAGAGGAGGTGGGGAGGCCCCACCACCTACCACCCCAGTGACCAGCCAAGTGCACTAGTGGCACACTGAGCTGGTCACTAGGGTAGTAGATGGGTGGCCCTTCCCTCCCTGCCACCCTTCCTTCCGCCTCTGTGACCAGCCAAGTGCACTAGTGGCACACTGAGCTGGTCACTAGGGTAGTAGATGGGTGGCCCTTCCCTCCCTGCCACCCTTCCTTCCGCCTCTTTTTTTTTGTGGTGGTGGTTCGAATTTGCCCTTACCTAGAAAGTACAGGCTATAGATACCTGGCAGGCACGTTCGAACCACCGATTTTTTTTTGTCATTCGCGGAAAACTTCCCGTGAAAACGAGTGGTTCGAACCTGGCCTTACCTGGAAAGTACTCTCTATAAGATATGGCGGGCACGTTTGTGCCACCGATTTTGGCGCGCATTTCCGTGGTTCGAATCCGATGCGACAGTGGCGGGTGGTGGCACCGGAGAGTGGTTCGTTTTTGACCTTGACCAGAAAGTGTACTCTTATAAGATGTCGGGTGGCGCAGGGGTCAAAAACGAACCACCGCATTGGTAGGGTGGGCGCCCTTGGCTGCCCGCGCGCTTTTGAATCGGGTGGTTCGTTTTCGACCTTGACCAGAAAGTGTACTCTTATAAGATGTCGGGTGGCGCAGGGGTAAAAAACGAACCACTGCCTGGTTTGTTTTAAGGGTGGGCGCACTTGGCTATCCGCCGGGGTCTGGCTCTGCGCGCGTGTCTATAGGCGGCCTTTGCGTCAGCCGGTGCCAAATCACAAGGAAAAGATAGTTATGCTATGTTTTTATTGAATCGCTACAACTCGCTGAGTTTTCTAGCTAGGCGCTGGAAGACAGTCTGTATGCGCCGGTTGAGGCGGTCCTCCACCGCGTCCCAGTACAGGCGCTCGTAGCGCTTGTAGAAGCGCCAGGCTCCGGTGGCATTGTCCTGGTCGACGTACATCAGTTCATCTTCGTCCTCTACCCCGGGGCTGTGGTGTCCCAGCCATTCTTTTTGGAACTCCGCCTCGTGGATGACGGGGTTTTTGGCAAGGCCTCGTGCTTCCTACCCCGGCCGCCGTACCAGTCCAGCCAGGAGTGGAACGAGCACAGCTTTTGGATCAGGTCGTAGAGGTCCCCGCGCTCGTCGCTGGATAGGCCCGCCAGGGCCCCCTTGGGGAGCGGACTGTAGTAAGCAGGGGTCGGCAGGTAGCTACAAACTAACCGGGCCACGTTCTTGTCCTCAATGTACGGGACCAGCCACTTGGCCACCGGGGCATGCAGGGTCTGCAGCTCCAGTGGCAGGTCGGGCACGCCCCAGCTGGCGGGTCGGTACGGGTCGGTAGGCACGCGGAGCAAGGCGAGGTCCAACAGGGAGAGCAGTGGCGCTTCCTCTGGCTGTAGCGCGGTAATGGCCAGCGGGCTCCAGGGATAGGGCGAGGCAGTCAGCCGCAGGCGCCGGTCGGTGGTGTTCAGGTCCCGGGCAGCCGCCTCGACCAGCAGTGCGTACCAGTCGACGTCCTTGCACGGGGGTCGGTCGGCGTCCAGCCGGGCCACGGCGGCCGGGTCACAGGGGGCGGGGACGTAGGCAACCGGCGGGGCGAGCGCGCTCAGCTGGCCGCGCGGCAGGACGCGGCGCGCGCGCTTGGGGGGCGGGGACCGTCGGTGGTGGCGGCGGTGGCGGCAATTTTTCGGCGCATTTTTTTTCTTGGGACTTTGGTGATTCTCAGCTGGGCTGGTTGTGGGGTGGTTTTGTGAGTGTCCGTTACTCCCTGGGGGGGTTAGCTTAGGTCGAGATCGCGGCACGCGCCCGTTTGGCAGGTTCAGGCACGTATTGCCTTTTTGTCCCGCCAGTGATATGACCGAAATTCAGTGATACTGACAAAAAGGCAGTGATATGGGAAAAAAGGCAGTGATATGGCAGAAATTCAGTGATACGGACAAAAAAGGCAGTGATACGAGAAAAAATACATTGATATGGGAAAAAAGGCAGTCGCCAGACCGGGCCGGCACGTGCCCCTACCTCGGTCGATACCTTGTTATTCTTGGGTTCAGAGAACCCATGAAGTACCCTGAGCCGGAACTAGACTATTGCCATTTCTGCCCCCGCCACTGGTTGAGGGCGTTTTCCCGGAAATTTACCGCGCCGCAAAACACACTAAATTTGCTTGTCCCCTTTTCAATTCTGTTTTTTTCCTCTGGTTCTATTAATTACGAAATGTTAGCAGTCTGTCCTACCTGTGGCGCCTGCTTTTTCGAAGGGCAGCTGTATTGGTCAGGGACCGGGAAAAGAGGCGACCCCAAGGACCTGGCCTCGCTCGTCTGCAGACCCTATGGCGACGGCGCCTGCGTCAACCCCGCGCGAGACGTCCCCGGCGGAGACACCTGGACGGAGCGGATGCGCTTCGTGGACAATTTCCTAGACGAGATTCTGTAAAATAACTAAAAACTTTTTTTTCCTCTTGTTGAGTCAGTAAACTAAATGGACTCTGGCCGGGGAAACAAGCGCCGCCGGCTCGATGGCTCGACTGACTCTTTTGTGCTGCCGGGGGCCGGACAGAACGGCGACGTCCTCGTCTCGGACGGCGACGGGGGCGTGAGATGGGCGAGTGACGGCGCGCCGGGCCTCAGCAGTCACTTGATAGACTACGCCAACCCTCACCAAGTCACGGCCGCCCAGGTCGGAGCTCCTACTACTACCGCCTTCACCTCACACACGACGAACTACAACAACCCCCACCAAGTGTCGCTCGCGAATCTCGTGAACTCGTCGACGCTCAAGCTGACGGGGGCGGGCGGCGACAGCACGCTTTCTGCTCCGACTACTGGTTCTTCTTCGCTCAGGCTGCCGACCGCTCTACCAAGCAGCACGTTACTAGTGACTATCGGCGCCAGTGGCCAGCTCAGTCACACACAGCAACCTACGACCGAAGTGACAGGACCAGTCTGGCCGACCGCCTACAGCAGCTGGACAACCGTTTCAAACACTTTGGCGACCGCGAATTCGTGGACCCTGTCATCTTCTACCTCAAACGCCAACTCCGACTACCAAGTAGACAGGATTGTGCTGAACGACGCCTTTTTTTACTGGGCCTCCGGTTTTAACACTTATGTCAACGGCATAAGCAGCGAGTGGGTTAAGATATTCAACCCGCGCAAGCACCGCCTGTCCTCTATTGCCCTATGGAACGCGAATAACCTCACCGGCAATCTGGCACCCAAGCAGGTGTTGCTCCAGGGCTCCGATGACGACACAACCTATGTCGACCTGAACCGTTTTACCGGTCTGGCAGGGGGCTGGTACACACTGAACACTCTGACCCCTTCGGCTGGCAACAGCGCTTACAAGTACCACAAGCTCGTGTTCGAACAGCTTCAAGCCGTCGTGACTTCCAGCTGCCAGATCGGTGGCCTTGTGCCGACGTTCGTGCCAGAGTCCGCCTCGCTTACTCTCGCTGCCAGCACCGCGACCAACACAGGCTTCCTGACCGCGCTGACAATCAACACGGACCCTCCCGCGGCGACGTCGCTGGTGTCGCTAACACCGGCCGGGGCGCTGGGTGCTTCGTCGCTAAAGATACCGAGTTCGCTGCCTGGCAGCACTTCGTTAGTGACAGTGGACTCGGGAGGCCAGCTCGCGACAGGGGCGGCCAGCTCACTGTCTCTCAGCGGGACGGGAGGCACCAGCACGCTTTCCGCTCCGGCTTCTGGCTCCTCTGCACTCAAGCTACCGACCGCCCTGCCTGGTAGCACTGCGTTAGTGACCCTTGATTCCAGCGGCCAGCTAGCGACAGGGGCGGCCAGCTCGTTATTCACTCAGCTAGCCTCCGCGCCGGCCCAGACCGCCGTTCTGAGCCTGACTTCTGCGGGGCAGATGGTGACCCAGAGCACTTCCACCACGGTCGTGACTTCTGGCTCGGTGGCGCTGCCGACCTGGACTTCCATGTCGGCCTATACGCCTACCACGGACCCTAACTGGGTGCTCAGCCACTCTTCCGCACAAGTAAGCCAGGAGAGCTATAGAGTTTTCGATGGTGTCGCTGCCAATGGCTGGACTAGCCTCGGCAACTACAACTCGGACGGGAGTATCAACACAACCAACAACGCTGTTACCAACGTGGATGGCAGCAACGTGTACGGCGAGTACTTTACGCTCCAGCACCAGCGGCGCCGGTACAGGATCACGAGCTTCGCGTTGACCAACGGAGTTACTCTCAGTACCTCAACCAAAAGCTTCACATTGGCGGGGTCGGACAATGGCAATACCTGGACACTGGTCTGGTCAGGTAACTTCTCTTTTACCACGACGTCACAGACCCTGAACTCGAGCGCGCCCGCTTCGACCGCGTTCTATTACTACCACCGGTTTATTGTCACTTCGGTACATTCGAGTGCCGCGTCCGTCGTGCACAATCTGGAAAATGCGCGACATCTGCAGCTTGTTCGACACATGGTGCTTGTACAAGTGGCACGCAAACAGGCCGTGCTGTGTCTCGTCCCGCGCAATAAACTCGTTCGAGGTGCACAAGCCTTGCAGCAGGCCCGGGTGCTTTTGTTTCAGCCAAAAGATGGAGGCGAAAGAAGAGGCGAACTGGACAAGTTCCACACAAGCGAACGCCACCAGGCGCTCGGCAAACGAAGACCGGGCCGGGCTGAGCCACTGCAGCGCCCACTTGGCTTTTTGTGCGACGGTCGGGACCTGCGTGATCGCATTGAACAGCTTGTCTTTTTCTTGCTGGTCGCTGATGATCGTATCGATCAACAGGCTGTAGGTCCGCGAGTGTTCGGCCTCATTAAAGATCTGGTAAGAATAAAAAAGTCTCGCTTCACTGAACTGCACTTCGGCTAAAAAATTAGCGGCCAGATTCTCCTGAATGATGCCGTCGCTCGAGGCGAAAAAGCCCAGCACCATCTTAATAAAATGCTGCTCGTCCGCGCTCAGCTTCTTGAAATCTGCCTGTTCCCGGCTCAGATCAAGCTCGTCTGCCGTCCAGAACGAGCGCAGGGAAGCTTCATAGAATGAATACAGGTCCGGACGCCTGATGGGAAAGAGACAAAACCGCGATTCTTCCGGCACGAACAGTTTTTCTTCAGTGTCCATAATTCGTGCAGCTGCCGGTTGTCTAGTTTCAACAAGGCCATTCCTCTTTTAATAGTAAAGGAAAAGAGGATATATTTTTTTCTTATGGCGCAAACAAAACAAAGAACGAATCATGTTGCAAAGACGTAAGACCGAACAACGGCTGATGCCCTCGTCGCAAGAGTCCATCGCCGTAACCTCGCACGAGCTCGCACTCGAGCTCAAGCGGACATACAGCGATTTCAGCTGGCAGTCAGTGCCGCAGCTCATTGTTCACGGGGTCAAGTACCTTGCTCTCTATACTAACCATACGGGCGAGGAGAAGAAGCAGATCCTCGTTTCCGTGCTCGTGGACTTGTGTCCCGACGACAACGTGGACAAGCTGATCCCGCCAGTGGTCGATGTCATCTGGGAGCTCGTGAAGGCCCCCCTCGCTACCAACTGCTGCGAGCTGTGTCCCAAGGTCTGCACTGTCAGCTAAGTAGGCATCGGGATCAAATGCCTGCCCAGCGTCATTGGCGTGCCGTGGTGGATCCTGACCGGTTCGCCGCTCGTCACCATCTGCGCGCGCGCTTTGGCCAGCTTCTCGCGGTCCAGGCGGTGCGCCCACAGCACCACGCCCGGTATAACTTGCTCGTTCGAACGCACTTTCTCCAGGGCCATGGTAATCTTGACCAGCAGCACGTCCGCCGCTAATCTAAAGCGCCTCTTCTTGGCCATCTCTACAGACAGCTCGTTCTTGACCATTTCAAAGAGGATCTCGCAGGAGAAGTGGCGCTCTGCTTTCTGGCCAAAGTTGAAAAAGCTGTTGGTGCCGGAGACGATGGCTACTACGATCAGGCAGGTCACGCTGACCCAGTCGTAGCCCGCCCGGCCCGCTTCACACGCCTTGAAGCCGAAATTTCCCACGATCACGGAACAGATCGCCGGCACGATCGTAGACAGCAAGCCAAACAACAGAAAACGGTTGTAGTAGTAGTAGCCGGCAGAGTTGTTGAGGCGCGCGTGCAGGGCACACCCGTCCACCACGCTGGCAAAATATTGCTCGTGCCTCGAAGACCACTTCTCTTCCTCTCGCTTGACGTCGCTGTCGTCCGAGTCATGATTATCGCTCGACCGCGCTCGGATAGCCAGGATTTTATCCTCGTCCATCTTTACTTTTGTGGGTGGGAAACTGCAAGATTAAAAAAAATGTGCAACTGCTGGGCCGGCGGCCACTCGGTCAACAACCGGTTTTCGACAGCAGCATCTCCCAGTCCGCCCCGTTCAAGTCTACCTTGTCCCTGGTGTCAGGGTTACACACCTGCAGATGCAAGTACTTCGTCAGCGTCGGAAACACCGCGTACTGGTCGTGCCGGTCCTGTGCCGACGACTGGTAGCCCCCGACGAGGCCAGGAAAGGAATGATCAGGCTGCCCGACTGCACTTTCGTGCCGCGCGAGACCGCGCCCGTCAGAGACACTTCCTCGTAGTTGCCGCCCGTCGAGTAGGCCAGGCTTGAGCATTCCTTGATCTTGATGCCTAGCGAGGTCGGCAGGCCTAGCGCCACGACCTGTGGCAAGACGGTGGCCTGGCCCGGTGTCAGCGTAAAGAGCTCGTTCTGGGCCGAAGTCGGGAAGCCTAGCACGGCATGCGCACTGTCCTCGCCGCTCTTGTTGTAGATCTTGAACTCTGCTCCACCAGACAGCGTGAACTGCAGCTTGAGCTTAGTGTCGAGATAAACCACTCCGATCGTCTGCCCTACTTGTACAAAGCCCTCGTTGATTAAAAGCGATTGTAGCGTGTCGGCCAAAGTCTCGCCCGTATAATTTTGCGACGGGATCGTGATGGTTACATCGCCCGTGGCCGTGGAGTTTAAGTAGAGCTTGTTGTTCTTGGAATTGATGTTGTACGTCGCGTTCGGGATCGTGGCCCAGATGAGCTTGTATTTACCTTGGATCGCTTCCGACAGCGACAGCCGGAACTCGGCCGAATCGCCCGAGCCTTGCACCCGGTCGCGGTCCTTGCTGCGGACCAGGATGTTCATCTCCGAAATGTTGCGCAGGCCGCTCATTTCGGGAATAAGCAAAAATTAAATGTTGTCTCACTAGTCTAGTACAAGAGGAAAAAAAACCGAGATGCTGACGCTCAGCAGCAACAAGCGCCTGCGCCTGGAGGATGTGGTCGAGACCAAGCCGCTGCCTAGCATGGTCACGGCCTTTGGCGAGCACAAGGTCGCGGAGTCTACCCCGCTAGTGCAGGAGACTTTCCCTTACACCGGCACCCTGAACTCGCGCAAGTTCGCTACCTCTGGCTCCGTGACCACTGCCGCCGGCCTGTTGTCGCTCAGCGGCGCCGCGCAGGCCGAGACGCTCAGGCGCTGCAAGTACCGTGCGGGGCAAGGGCTCGTCTGCCGCTTCACGGCGCTGTTCCCTGCCACGCCCAACGTGGCCAATTCGGCCATGGCTGGCTTAGGAGACGACAACAACGGCTTCTTCTATGTACAGGACCAGACCCGAACTAATAGGCTACGGATCTTGCACCGCAACGCAACTGTCGACACTTACATCGACCAGAAAGACTGGAACCTGAACAACTGCCTGGGCGGCGACGACGTCATGGACCGCAAGGACTGGGCTAAGGGCAACATCTTTCAGATTCAGATGCAGTACCTAGGGTTTGGGGCCGTCACGTTCTCGGTCGAGAGGCAGTCGGACGGGGTGCTTGTCCCAGTGCACCGAATTCAGTATGCGGGCGCCAACACGACGCCTTCGCTCAGCAACGCCAGCTTGCCGTTCAGGCTCAAGACCACCGGCGCGGGAGGCCTGGTGCGCACTGCCAGTGTCGGCGTCCTGGTCGAAGGCCCCGTGAGGCAGCTGGGCCTCAGCTTTGCGCGCACGAACGTGCAGACCATCGGTACGACCGAAAGTAACGTGCTGGTGATCCGCAACAAGAGCTTGATCGGCGCTCTCCCCAACAACGACCTGCTGTTCCCGACCCTGCTGACCGCCACGGCCGTCTCTGGCACCAAGCCCGTGATCCTGCGAGTGCTCACGCAAGCCGCGTTCGGCAGCGCGCCGACCTACGCGAACCACGACGCGGCCTCCAACACTGAGTACTCCACGTCCCTAGTCACGGTGTCTGGTGGCAATGTGGTGGCCGCGTGCGTCGTGTCAAACACAGGCTCGGCGTCGGCTAGTCTCGACTTAAGCAGGCTCAACATCGCCGTCGGGCCCGGCGAAGTGCTCTGCATTGCGGCCAGCACTACTTCCGGCACCGCAGACGTGCACCTGAGCTTGTCTTGGTATGAGGACGTGTGAAAAAAAAAGAAAGTTCGTCTTGTAATTAAAACAAAGAGGGAGGGAAGAAAATGAAAAAAGTCGTGTCAATCGACCCGGGGCTGAGAAATCTTGGAGTGGTAGTGCTCGAGAAAAACAACAGCACCAACGCCATTGCAGTCACTTATGCCAGCGTGCTGAGCATCGCCAGACAGGACGACACTGACAGCTTCAAGACCAAGTCCCTGTCGGCGTGCCTGCACGCCATCGAGGAAGTGCACAACGCCGATGTGTGCGTGGTCGAGGACCAAAACTTTGGGAGGGCGAACACAAACCCCGACAACCTCTTGATTCAAGCGGCAGCCGGCGCAACGATGCTGGCACTCGGCGCCAAGGAGCTACTCTACTATCAGAGCTCATTCAAGTTCAGCTGCTTTTTCTCACTGACACCGGTCATGTCCGGGAGGATCAAGGGCAAATTCAAGTTACAATCAAGAGTTTTGTGCCAAAACCTCATTGAGACTTTTAATGTACAAGGCGACACTACAGGCCTCGCTGACTCAGATCATCTCAGTGATGCGCTCGGCCTGGGTTTCTGTGCGCTGGTCAGAGGGACCGCACGAGGGCAGGGCGGCCAGCAGGCAGTGCGTCGCTCGCTGCCTGTGTTGATCCCTGTTGGGGTGCAGAAGCGGAAGAAGCAGGAGCAGGAGCAGCCGCCTTGTGTTGGTTCCATTTCGAGCTGATGTACGCCATGCGTTCCTTGTGTGCCATGGCCTTGACTTCGGGCGTGGCCATCTGGTCCTAAGTTTGGACAAAGAAAATATTATCAATAGTCTCAAAGGAAAGAAAGACAGACTTTAAAGAACGTGTTATACGCGGATGGCGCTCTCGGTTTGCGCTCTGGCTTGGTGGGAGCAGCGACGGTAGCTTGTCCACAAGTCGCGCAGTTGGAAGACATCTCTGGTTTTGCCTTTGTTCTTTGGTTAGATAAGAGCGAAAGAAGATTTTTTTTAATAAGTAAACTCGTTTAAAACTGTGTTAACATCTGCCAGCGGTTTGTGCCGGATCTTTTCAAATTCGTGCTCCCAGATAAAAAACAATCTAAAACCAGCCGGCATCGAGTCCTGGATGGAAGCAAGGCGCAGCATCGTTTCCTTGTACAGTACGCTGTTGAGCCGCTTGAGCGTGGGCGAACGCTCGTTATGTTTCGGGTGCTCGGGCGGGTAGCCGTGCCACGCGTTGCCCATGAATTCAAACCCCACGTTGTGCTCCTCGTCGTAGCCGTCAAGGCGATATTTGCGTGGTCCAGGCACCTTGAACTCGCTACCCGTTGTCTCGTCCTCGCCACGACAACAATGCACGTGCTGGATGTCCCAGCCTTGTTCTTCGAGCCTGTCCCATGCCAGGCATGCGACAACGGACGCTCCTGCTTTGGGCCGGGGGATGAGACCTCGTAAAAACGCATGACGCGCACAGAGCTTGTTTGCTTTACCGCTCTCGTCTTTGAAATGCGCGTCAATCTTGTCGTCCTCTGGACAGTCGATGCAGGGCTTCTGTACGACATACGTGCCCCTGGCTTCGGCATGTTCGGCACATAATCTGTTGTGCCTGCCTTGTTCGTCCTTGTAAGCAGAGCCGCGCTTGTTGTTGGCAGGACAGTCATCGCATGGACGCCGAACTGTGTGACTGCTTCTATGCTTGGCGTGAGCTGCGCACAGCTTATTAGGATGTCCGTGCTCGTCCTCGTAGTGTGCAAATAGCTCCGCCCCCGGTGGGCAGTCAACACACGGTCTTTGTACTCGGTATGTACCCCTTGCTCGTGCATGAGCGGCACAAAGTTTGTTGTGGCGGCCTGACTCGTCTTTGTAGCTCGCTTCGAGCTTGGCGTCTGTAGGGCAGTCGATGCATGAGGTCTTCTTTGCGTACGTGTTTTTAGCCCTGGCGTGTGAGGCACACAGTTTGTTGGGGCGACCATTCTCGTCTCTGTAATGCGCGCTAATCTCCGCCCCTTTAGGGCAGTCGGTGCAAGGCATCTGTACAACGTACGTGCCTATGGTCTTAGCGTGTACAGTACATAGCCTGTACTCGGCGCCCGTTTCGTCTTTGTATCTCGCATGCTTTTTGGCGTCCGGCGGGCAGTCGCGGCAAAGCAGTCTGTATGTCTTAGCCTTCTTCTTGGGTGGTTCGCTCATGTCTGTTTTATGGCAGTGTCACGGCCGCGACCGTTTCTTTTTTTAAAGCTCTTTTTTCGAAATTCGAGACTCGAGATTCAAAAGAACTCGGCCGGGCCAGGTCCATTTTAGACCATCCATTTCATAAGCCGGCTTTTGCGTGAAATTTGGCGAATCTTTTTTTCGCCAAATTTCACGGGAAAATTAAGGCAGAAAAAAAGGTTTGGTGTATAAGCTGAGTACCCCAAGGATGGGGTACTCAGCTTTTTCCCCGTGTCCGGTGGCAGGGGTGGGCCGGTGCCACCACTCTCTCGTCCGGACACCTCACCGGGAAAAAATGATACACACGCACCCGACCACCCCGACCACGAAAACCGTGATAATCGCCAGCACGAGCGATTCCATTTTCACTTTGCCTTCTTTAATAATTAAAATACATAATCTAAGATTTTTTAGACCGAGGCCACCTCCAGGCTACCGTTGCTCTCGTGCAAGTACTTGAAGTACGCCGAATAGATCGTAATATCGTACAACGCGTCAATAACTCCTCGTTTGCCCGAAGTGGCGGCGCTGACGACCATCTCTTCTTGGGCGTTGTAAGTAGCCGCGGACGTGTCTGGCGCCTGCTGGAAATTCAGCTTCAGCTGGTGGAAGTCGCCGCGGGACCAGAGCACGGGCTGGTCGTTCAGGTCCGTGATGGACGCGGTGTACTCCATCGACGCACTGACCTCCCAGTCAGCAGCAGTCGCGCCGGTTCGTGTGCTGGAGAACTTGATCTTGACCCCGCACGCTCGCAGCCAGCTTGAGCTGGCCAGCAAGATGTTGAGGTTCGTCATCGCTCCAGTTGCCGGTGAAGTGTAGCGCCGGTCGGTAATTCTGGCAAAAGTGAGGTCAGAGTCGATGTCGAGGACGGCCACTGTCACGCCCTTGAAGTCCACGGTCAGGCGGTTGGTGTCGTTCAGGGCAAACACCGTGGTGTTGGCATACCAAGCCCCGTACTTGTACGTGACGGTCGCGGCGCGCGGCGCGGGGCCGGCGTTGATCACCAGGCGCTCGCGGTTGCCGACAAAGGTCTTGTAGCCGTCCTGTCATCACCCACAACAGCATACATCCATAAAGCTAGTTCTGTTTTCAAAAAAAGATGAGAGTCTGTTTACCATCACGCCGTCTAACATGGCCTTGGGGTCGTTGGTAAACGGGATCATGTACACGCCGTTGGACTTCAGGTAGGAGCTGCGCACTAGCTGGCCCATCGTCTCCTCGCAAAAAAAGCGCTCGTCGATCGGGGTGCCTTCGCCCATCTGCGATCTACCGTGCACGTCTTCGAGGTCGATTGTCGTCGCGTCGCCCAACATGTCGTAGGTCATCAAGCGCCCCGTGTTGTCGTACGTGTACTGCGGGTAGTAGGTCGTGGCGTCTCCGTACGCGGTCTGGTCGCCTGATTTGCGGATGAAGACAAACAGCCCGCCGGAGTGGTGCGAGAATTGGTCCAAGTCAATTGCCAACCGGTCGGAGGGCTTGATGCGCTGGGCGTAGGCCGTGTACTGCACAAAGTCGATGTACTTCTGCTCGGCGACCTTGCCCTGCTTCAGCGGGCTCCTGCCCAGGCGCATCCCGTTCGGCAGCTGCGTGCAGCCCGTGATAAAGCGTATCTCGCTCAAGCTGGCTGTGCAAGGCACGGCGGGCGCGGACTGGCCGTTGACTGCCGACTGGGCCGCCACAAAGATGGAACCGCGCGGATAGAACCTAATTTCGAGGTCGCCACGCAGCATGCTCAGGTCCAGGTCCATGCCGTTAAGCCAAGTGTGCAGCAGGGGCAAGAAGAAGTACTGCTCGTCGTTGTTCTCCCACTGGCGGCCGCTGATCTTGCCTGTCCTGGGGTCCCTGTTGACCATGTCGGCGATCTGGTCGATGGCCTCTTGCGGCAGCGTATTGAGTATCAAGTGCATCATGTCGCCGTGATAGCGCGCGATTTCAGTGCCCGTCAGGCGGTCGATGTACTCAATTCTTTCGAACCATTGAGTGGTAGGCAAAACACGCGAGTCGGTCGGCTGGCTGCCGCTGGTCGTGAACGTGATCTTAAATCGCAGGGTCGCATCGTGGATCGCGCCGGACTGGTTGTTCTCGAGGATAAAGCTAAAAAAAGCGGTGTTGCTCAGCGCCGAGGTCGCGGCGGCGGGCGCCATCATGGTTTGAGTCCAGCAAGGGCGAGCATTGATCGCGCGGGCGTGCTCGGGATCAATCAAGATCTCCTGGCCGTTACGCGCCCTCTTGCCGGTGGCAACCTTTTGCTGCTTGCTAGCAGGGGGCACGACGACGGTGGCGGAAGACATCGTCGTTGGCAGTATACAATATTAAGAACAAAGAAGATTTTTTTTTTATTTTTTCAGGATCATGACGGCCCCGATCGCCGCGGCACCGACCGCCAAGGGTAACGCCATGGACTTGAGGCTGCCCTCAGCGTTGTCGCCGAGCTGCCTAGTGGTGGCCATGGCGTCTTTCGGGATGTCGGTCACCTTGTCGATCTGCTTGCCGACAAAGTTGCCGATGCCCTTAAAAGTCTGGCCGATCTGGCGCAGGTTTTGCTTCGTATTTTCTCTTTTCTCTTCCTTTTTCTGCTTCTTGGCCGTTTGCTTGACTGTTTTGGCCTCTTGGCCTCCTTCTTGGCGGCCTTCTTGGCAGTGTTCTTGGCATGCCGTTCTCGCATGCGCTTGCCCATCTTTCTTAATTAAACTTGATAAGTCACGAAAATTAAATTTTTCGTTTTTTATTTAAAAGACAATGACTTGGCAGATGCGTTCCATGACTTGCGCAATTTGTCCCAGGAACTGAGCGTCCTTGGCCAGATTTTGCTTGGCCAGAAATCTTTGCTGCAGCTGTTGCAGGGCGGGAGTCGGAGCACGAGTCTTGGCTGCCAGCTCAAACCAGATGCCAGCTTCGCTCTGGACGTACGCGGCGAGCTTGCCGTCCTTGTAGGCAGGCAAAAAGAACTTTTCAACGGTCGCAACTTGCTGCTCAAGACCTAAGTTCCACTGCATCCGCAGGTCCTTGCTCTCGCCTGCAGACAGCAGCCCCCAGTTGTCCAGCACAGTCTCCAGGTCCGCAAAGAGCTTCTGCAGCGCTTGGCGCTTGGTAAGGCCGCCGGAGGATGTCATCGAGCGTCACGTAGTGTGTGGGCAGCGGCTTGTCGAGGTCGCACGAGATCGTTGGGTGACGCAAGAACCGTTTGCAACAGGCGCGCACACAGCCGACCACGATGATAGCGGTGGTAACGATCAAAGCCCAGGCCAGCAGAGCTTCTTCCTCCACTGGCATTGTTCACTTTAGACTAGCTACACAAGATTCTTTTTTTAGAAGCGATAGTGTCCTTGGCCCGCGGGGTTCATGTAGCCTTCGTAGAAGTACTGACTAAAAACTTCCGAAAGTGCGCCGACCAAGAATAGCTGCTTGACCGCGTCGCTGTCGCCTACCATCCCAAGCTGGCCGCGGCCCATGAGCCTGGGCAGCATGGCAAACAGCAGGCCTCCACCGGCCACGTGCACGGCCAAGCTAGGATAAGAGGCCAGCCGCCCTTCCTTGGTGCGGTTGAGGACTCTGCTTTGAATGAGGTCGATAGCAGTGGCAGTCAAGAAAGCCACGACAGCCAGGCCGGTGCTCTTGCTGACCTGCACTCCGCTGAGGCCCGGGACAGCCGAAAAGCTAAAAACTGCAGGCCCTTGGAACACGACCGGCGCGGCCGCGTAGGCGAAAGCAGCCGCAGCACCGGACCGGGCAAAGTTCTCGAGGGAGAACAGATCGCTCGCGACTTCGGACATTCCTTTCTGGAGAGATGTTTAATTGGCGTACAACAAAATAATTTTTTTTTTAATTATTCAACTGCTCTTCTTCTTTTCCTCCTCTGGCGCGGGCGCGTCCAGGTTGACCTTTGCGCCTGCTGGACAGAGCATGGTATTCTTGGCGTGCGTGATGGCGGCCGTCTGCGCAGTCAGCAAAGCTAGCTCGGTCATAGGGTCCAGGCGCTGCAGGCCGATGCCAGCTCGCAGCTTGGCCCGCTCCAGCAAGAAGCACCACCGGTCGTTGGCAAAGCAGGCCTCTGTGCCCGCGATCTGGTAACGCGACCGGTTCGCTACCAGATTTTCGAGACAGACGAGCCCTTGCTTGAGCACAGCATCCGCCAGTTCGCCGCTCAGTTCTCCCTCCAGCACTTCCTCGACTTCGTCCAACAACAGCGGCAGCTTCTGCCTCGGCAGCCTGCGCAGGGCTTTCGGATCGCAGTTGATGTGCGCCTTCTTGAGCTTGGGCCCAATTAAGGCGCTGCGCCCATAGGCCACGAGAAGCTTGTAGTTCGGGTCATCCCGTAGCACAGGGTCTTCGGGTGCTGCCGCCGCTGGTGCTCCCAGGCGCCGTGCAATGGCGGCAGCGCTGGGGCCGGCGGTCCTGCGCTTCTTGGCCGGCGGGGGGACGGGAAGGGGGGGCGGCTGTTCCGCTTTTGTTTCGATAGACGGCGGCTCGAGGTTGGCAAAAGGGTCTGTCATCGTGCTTTCGTTGTAGGTAGACTAGGAGGAAAAAAATTACACGATCTGCCTCACACCCCCCTCCTCGTTGATGGCTGACCAACCACGCACGGAACCGTTCTGGCGGTCGACCCAAGACACTGACGGGATCTTGCTCCATTGCTCTTCGCGGATCTTGGCAGCCTGGTATTGTTCGATGAAACCCGCTACATTCATGCAGCCTTCCCACGAATTTCCGTGAGTTCGACGAAGCTCTGTCAGCCAGGGCAGCATAGCGCCATCGTCCCATACCTTGGCGTCTGCGTCCATTGCACAGTTAGTCACGCAGAAATCGCGTCCGTAGACAGAGGTGATCTCGGCGGGCGTGCCCACGAGCAGGACCGCTCCCTGAACAAGAATACGGGCATGAGCAGGAGTAAGATCGAGAGTAGAAAGACCTTGTACCAAGGAGCCAGCGAGTTCTGCGACAGGCGCTGGGCCACGTCCTTCATGCCTTGGATAGCACCATTACCCCCTGCCGCCCCGGCCGCCGACAAGGCCGAGTAGATAATCGAGCTTGTAACGAGGGAATCAGTTTGAATGATCGGACGGGTTTCAATGCCATGTTCGACCTGGTTGGTCTGGGCGGCCGAGGACTTTTCGTCCGAAGTATTTACGAGGGGGACAACGGGGGGCGCTTCGGCCACGGTAGTCTGCAGGACCTCGATGGCCCTTTTTTCGGCGTCCTCTTGCTGTCGGCGTTTATGCTCTGCGACGCGTGCCTGTTTTTCGTTGATTTTGCCTAGTGCCAGGGCCAAGGTCGGGTCAAAAAAAGCCAGGTGCTGCATTTTTCCTCTCCTTGTTTTTACAGGCAGTCAGTTTATTTTTTTTAGTGAGTGCCCTTGAACGCATGCGCGATCTGGTCCGCGTCGAGGACGGCCTTGAGATCGCTCAATGCCGCCAGCATTTCTTCGCTGTCTTTTTGTTTGACAGCCAACTCGAGTCTCTTGGCCCTCTGTTGCTGGAACTCCGTGAGGTTGTCAGGCAAGGCGCGCAAGATCCACTGTGCCGCGTCCGTAGCAGTGGCGTTTGGGCCGACGAGCTTACTGATATTGCCGTACTTGAACTCCTGTGCCACTTTGGTTTTAACCTCTGGTGACCACTCGATCTGCGGCACATGGCCAGAGTCGCTGGCTATGGCATGTGACAGGAGGCCTTGCACTGTGTCCGTTGTCACGGTTCCTGCTGTCAGCAGATGCTTGGCCTTCTTTTCCACGGCGGTGGTCTCTGCGAGTAACTTGGCCACTTCGTATTCATGTTTTTCGTCTTCGTATAGCTCTGTGGCCTGGTGCATTGCCACTGCCACGTCGATCGGGTCAGGATTGGATTCGTTGAGTGCTACTTGCAGCCGGGAGAGAGCAAGGTTTAGTGCCGTGCTAGGAACCAGAGCGCTGGCCATGGGCTCGAGCAGCTTGTCTTTCCATTTGGTAAACGGGTCTGATCCGCCCAGCATGGTAGAAAGAAATGAACCAAAGTTTGTGTCCTTGGTAGCCTGAAGGAGAGTAGCCGCGTCGGCCCTGGTTTGTGGCGTGACGTACGGCGGCATGCTCTTGTGCGGCTTTGTTGCGGCCGCCGCGGGCTTCTTGGTGAGAGGAGGGGGCGGCTCGTCTTCTTCCTCGCCCTCCTTCACTTGGCCGTCCTCGCTCTCTTTTGGACCCTCTTCCTTCGTCTCCGCTGCCTTTGGAGGCTCCTTGTCCTCTTCCTTCGTATCCGGCTCTTCTTCGTCCTCCTTCGTCTTTTCGGGTTCGTGTTCTTCCTCCTCGGTAGCACCCGATTCATCCTCCTCCTCTTCCATCTTTTCCGGCTCCCCGCCTTCGGCCCTTCTTCCTTCTCCTCTGTCTTCTCCTTGTCATGTTCCGTGGCCTCCGGCCCCTCCTCCTTCTCTTTTGTTTCTGCGGCCTTCGGCTCCTCCTCCTTCTTTTTCTGTTCTACCGCCTTCGGTCCCTTCGCTTCTTCTGTCTTTGCGGGCACTGCCATTGCCGGCGCAGCCTCTGCCGGCTCCAGCAGCTGCATGGCCGTGCCGAGGTTAGGATTTGCGTAGTGCATGAGGCTGCGGGCCTTGCCAGAGACGGCCACGGGGCCCTGGTTTTCCGGCCGCTTGAGCCGCTTCGGCATGGGCGATTCATCCAGCCAGGCCGGCCTCTTCCGAGAATTGCCTGCTACTACCGGCCGGGTGCTGATCCATGGACAGCCAGGCGTAAACATCTTTCTTTTATTGGACAAGCCGAGAAAAAAATTCCACTTTATCTGTCACGCGGCCAGCCCCTTGTCTATTATCTCTTTTCTGGCTTCTAGCTTGGCTTTCTTGCTTCTCATTTCCTTGGCATCATCTGTATCTCCCCAGGCGTCTTCTTCGTCCTTGATGTCTTTCGTGAGCTTGGTTATCGCTTCGCCTAGCCTGTGCGACCAGGCCCTCAGTTTATCTTCTTGTTTGGGAGTCTTGTTCGCTTGGTACGCCGCCACCTTGTCCTTTGCATCCTGTGTTTTTTTGTCGACGACGACGCTGCTGCTGCTACTGCTGCCATCGCCGCCGTTGAGTGATGCGTTTATTTTGGCCATGGCCGAGCTCAGTGCGCCAGTGAGGCCGCCGCCTGCTGCTTTGGCGTCTGGCTTTTGTGTTTTGGCGTCCGGCTTCGGTGCTTTTTTCAGTTGCTTGCCTGCTTGGATCTGAGACATTAGGTCTGGCTTAGCGCTGCTCTTTTTGTCCTTCTTGTCGTCGTCGTGCACCATGACAGCCGCGCTGCTGTCAAACGACTGGAGCACCGGCGCGGCTTGATGAGTCTTCGCGTCAGCGGCGGGCGCGGCGGCCGCCGAGCTCTTCTTGTCGTCGTCGTCGTGCACAATGACAGCCGCGCCGCTGTCAAACGACTGTAGCACCGGCGCGGCGGCCGCTGAGTTCTTCTTGTCGTCGTCATCGTGCACAATGACAGCCGCACTGCTGTCAAACGACTGTAGCACCGGCGCGGCATGCGTGGCCTTTGCAGCAGTGGCAGCAGGCACGGTTGCTGCTGGCGCAACCGCATCCAGCACGGCCGAGAGCTGCGGGTTGGCATATTTCATGATTTCCCTGGTCTTGGCCGCCATCTCGACCGATCCACCGCCCACAAAGCCCGTGCGCTGCTTCTTGAAGGAAACAGGCGCATCGCTGGTAAAAGCACGGCCGGCGTGCCTCTTGCGCCAGGGCTTCATTTTTGGGTCGGATCTTTTTTTTATCAAACTGTCTGGCGGTGAAAATAAAAAAAATCTGCTACTTCTTCTTACTGACAACGGGTTTCTTCTTGGCCGGCTTCTTCTTGGCCTTGTTGAGCGCTGCCTTTACCGCGGCCTTCGCTGGTTCGGCTTGGTCGACTAGCAAGCGCGTCCTGTCACTCAAGACTAGCGGCATATCTTTTTCTTTAATATTCGGCGAGAAGTTAAAAAAAAAATGATGCAGCAGCAGCAGCAACCGGAAGGCCCGGTCGAACGGCTGCCGGAGCCGGAACAGCAGCTGGGCGAGAAGACAAACGAAGAGAAAATACTTGACTATGTCGACAAGCAGAAAGACAAGGGCAAGAAGAAGAAGAAGAAGCAGCAATCAGCAGAGCAGGTGCAGCCGACTGAGTTCAAGCGAAACATCGAAGTCTTCTACCCGCGCGAAAAAGGAGCGGAGCAGCTGTTCGTGCTAGTCGGAAAATCAGAACGAGGTAAGACTCACTTCCTGAAATGGCTCCTGTACAGCCTGTGCTCGCGCAAGAAGGACCCTTTCCAGTACGGCCTGGTCATGGTTCGCACGAAGTTCAAGAACAGCTTTTCTTTTCATTTTGCAAGCGAGCAGCACTGCAAGATCTACGAAGGGTTCAGGATGGACATCTTGCAGAACTACGTGGAAAACCTCAAGAAGCGCTATCTCGAGAACAAGTACTTGGAGCCGTCGTTCATTGTTTTTGACGATTTGGTCGGCATCATAGACAGTACAGATCGGTGGATGCAGAAATTTTTTGGTACATACCGCCATTATAATATGACAATATCTATCGCGGTACAGCACTTGACGGGCCGCAACTCAGTGAGCCCGATTATGCCCGAACAGACCAGTCATTGCATCATGTTCAACTCGAAAGCGCAGAGGACCCTTACCAACCTGTGGGAAAACTACGGACAGCTATTTCCTAAAAAGGAGTTTTTTGCGCACCTGGCCGCCGCGACGGACGAGCGCCACGTCGGGACAAGGCACGCGGCCTGCGTGTACCATGAACACCTTGACCGGCTGGAGTTAAACTATAAGTCCTGGCTCGCTCCAGCTTCGTTACCAGATGGCGAAGTCATCCTCAGAGGGCCGGACCCGCCCAAGCCGCCAAGCCGCGCAGACATCCAGAAGCAGGAACGCCTCAAACAGCTGGCGTACCGCGCGCCAAGCTGGCTGCCTTCTTCGCTCAAGGGATGTCTCGCCAAGAGAGAGAAATGATGCAGCGCACGTTATTTTACGGCGACCGCGCGAGACAGCGCCTCAAAAAGGACGGGAAGACCATGGCCCAACGCGACAAGGAGATCCTCCAGAAGCTGGACCAGCAAACCCGAGACGCCGAGAAGTTGGCGGCAGAGCGGTTTGCGCAGCAGAACCAGCTACAGCCTGCGCCGTTCAAGCCGAATTTTGTGTATACCAACGCAGGCACAACGATCAAGCCGCTCCCGCCCGTCATAGGCAACGGCCCGCTCGCGCCTGCCACTGGCGGCAGCGGGCCGCCCGCCGACGGTTACGACAGCTCTTAAAAAAAACAAAAGTTCTGGCCCGTATACGTAAATCAGAAGCCAAAAAATGTTACTGGCCGCGTTACCAGCTGATCTCCTGGTAGAAGTGCTGTCTTACCTCCGAGTCGGCGAGGTTGCGCACACGATCCGTTACCTTAAAACGCACACGGACCTGTTTGCGCGCGGCCGGTGGAAACGGCGCAAAGTACAGAACGGAGAGCTGGCCGGTTTGCACAAGTTCCTGAACACTACCTTCAACTTCAACGCCAAGTCGCTGCCGCGCCTCATCAGCGACGTGGTGCGCAAGAGCGCGCACACCTGCTTCGACTGCTGCCAGAGAAAAACTCTCGAAGGCTACTGCAACTACTGCTTTGTGTATCACAACCGCCACCGTCTGATCACGCCCTTTGCCGCCTGTCGACGCATGGGGCGGACGTCCTTCCCTGTGCCCAAGACCACCCGCGAACCAGTCATAGCCGTGGCCTATATACCGGCTTACCGCTTCCGGCAAGCATACGAGGACGCGGGCTGGCCGGTGGTGGAAGCTGGCAAGTGGACGACTTACCTGTGGCTGGCAGGAGCCGAGGAGACAGCGGCCCGTTTTCTGCCTCGCTTCAACAAGGCGCTGTACATTACGGATTTTTAAATCTTCGTCTACCAATCTTTTTAATTAAAAAGCGAAATGCTCTGGGAAGCTGCCAAGTTCACTTTCTTCTTGCCTGTCCTGTTCTTCGTAAGTCAGAATAGGGGACAGGAGCTCGAAAGGAGGGTTTGTCTCTTCTTCGGTAACGGCAACTGCACCAACTGTCTCGTCCAGTCCAGGCTGGAACGCGCTTGTTGTGTCTGGAGCGAGCTGTCCAAGAACTGCAAATCCGTCGCGGACGCCCTCCAGATCGCTCACGACAGCGGCGACGCTTGGTACAAGGGGCTGGTCACTGACCCCAGCCGGTGCCCGCCGCCGTGAGCGGGTGCCCCAGTCAGTCGCGAACTGGCCCATGACCTCGACTGCTATTTCGGGCGCGCAGACCCACGTGCCACAGCGCTGGCCGCGCTGTTTCGGGAATTTGAATTTCGAAATGTGACCGTTGGTTACGCGATAGGGGTGTAGCTCAAGGTGCCTACGAATTCGTTCCGCGCAACGGCTAGGAGTCAAAAAAGGAAACGTTTTCCCGGCAAAATCGATCAGCGAAATTTTCCAGTCGGGTGCCACTCGGCATGGTTTGTCGTGGCTCATCGTAATTAGCGGCACGCCAAAAAATTTGCCAGGGATTCGACCTTGCTTGCTTTTCACTTTCGGCTTTCAATAAAAGTCGAATTATGAGCTTTTAATTCTTGAAGCTCTTAGCACAATTGCATAAACCGCGTGATCCGAGCGGCTGGTGTAGGATCAGCCGTATCAAGGGCCGCAGCGGCATGACTAGCGAAGCGGTAGGAAGCCTTCACGGAAAAAATGGAATCGAGAGTTCCACGCCAAAAGCTGGGCCGGCGCAGTTCGTTGGCAGTGTGTTGCAAATGTGCCGCGAAAAATTCTACGGCTTGTCGGCGTAACAGTTCGGCTCTGGTCTCGCGGGGCAGCTGTTTAAGCGTGGGCGGGATGAAGTATTTCAAGTCACCCAGGACCCGTGCGTAGTCCGAGGCCAGCCTTTCGCCCTGTTGCACAATGGCTTGCACAATCTTCACCAAGTCCGGCTCGTGCAGGGACGGCGCCGCCTTGCTCATCACTTTCACCTTGTCGTAGAACATCTGCGTCTTGAGATTGCTGAGCCCTTCGTCTTTGTTTTCGTACTCGAGCGTGTGGCCTAAAACCCGGCTAAAAAACACCGGCCGGGCCACGAGCGAATGGTTTCCGTAGAGCTCCCATGCCACATTGGCGTAGATGGCTCGCAGCAGGTGAGGGCGGGAAATGCGGAATTCGCTCTTGGAGCGCTCTTGGTAGAGGTGTGTGAGGTCTTCGAACGTATTCTTAAAGCCGCCACCTTTCAGGGCCGCGCCCACTTCGCTGTTGGGCATCACTTGGCTGGGCCTGTCGATGTTCTTCTTGTGGCCCGCAACCACCAGACTCTGCATCCACGGCAGCGTGCTGACCTTCATTTTCTTTTTCGGTGGCATGGCAATCGGCTGGTCATCCTCTTCCGCCAGGATCTCTGCCCGGTGCGAGGTCCAGCTGAGGTAATCGGACTTGGGCCTGTCGCCTTTCAGCAGCATGCTAGCGCCCGGCGCCATCTTGGCCCGGTGCTTAAAATGGTTCTCCGTGCCAAAGATCAGGTGACGCCAGATTCTCAGTACACCGGTCGCCGAGGCCGTGGGCAGGGCGATGGGTTTGCCGACATAGATAGAGTCTTGGTAATCGCTCTGGTCGTCCGGGTCTTTGAGGGGGTCTGCGCCTTTTTTCGCCGCCCTAAGACAAATCAGACATGTTCAGACGGGTAGGTAGATTAAGGTATATTACCTGTGCTGCAAGACATGCTTTTGGCGGCTAATCTCCGTAAACGTCATATACTGGTCGTCCTCCACCGGGCCAAATTCGCTAAAGCGCCACAGCTCGGACATTCTGCACCCGAGGATAGACAGCAACAGAAAGGACTGCAGGGCCCACAACGGGTGTCTCTCGCTGGGCGCAAGGGGCCGTCGTTGGCGCGCTTGGCTTCCGGGTCCTCGAAACAATCTGCCTCCGCGAGCATGGCTCGGTAGAGCTCGTCCAAGAACGCGCACCAGGGGTCCAAGTAGAGCACGTGCCTCTTCTTGAGGTTCTTCATCAATTTCTTGCCGGTCTGCTGAACTCCTTCCGAACTCGCGTCCCTGTCACGAAAAAGCGTCCCTTCCGTAAACCACTTGACCACGAAGTCCTCGCCCCAGACACAGCGCGAGGGCTGTTCCTTGCCCTTCTGGCTCTGTCGCTGGGTGGCTAGGATCAACCAGTTGCTCCGGAAAAGGCCGTAGTCTTGTCCTCTCGCGGAGAGGTTGGGCTTGGTAGCGTCGACCAGGTCGTTTATGAAACTCACAAACTGGTCCACGTCTTTGCGGAGCCGCAGAAAGTTCATACAATAAGCAAGCTGACACTTGGTGAACGGCCCGGCGCTGAGATTCGGTAACCCCAACTTCACCCAGCCGTTCTCGTCGCCGAACAGGAGCTTGCGAAGGGTCGTGTTTCTGCCCTTGGCCAGGTCAGCGGAGCTGCTAGGGAACAGCAGGCCGCCCCCTGGCTTCTCTACAATGACAAAGTCCACTTTGCCCGCGTGATGGCACGAAACCAGATTTTCCTTGTCCAGCCCGCTGTCCTTGAACCGTTTGTACGCGTACAGGACGTCATCGAGCTCTCCGTCTTCTTTCACCATGAATTCGCTCCAGTGGCCCTTGCGCGACTTGATGACCTGGGCCAGAACAGGCGAGGCGGTGTGACGGGCGGGGTCGACCCCGAGCGAGTACAGGCTGTCCAGCACCTCGTCCCGGTAAGAACGGAGGAGATCCAGCGCGGCCACAAAGTTGTCTCGTAGGTCCGCCCACTCCTGCGGGCTCATTTTCGTCTTGAGCGGCAGGCGTTCCCAGACCGGCACCGGCTTCTGGCCGTCACGGATTTCTTGTAGTGTGGTGTTGTTAAAGGCGTCAACCATCTGCTGGGGCGGGGCATCGCTCATGGTTACCACTTTGAGGTGGCTGGGCTCCGCGCCAAGCCGGCCACTCGCGACCCATTTCACCATGGTCTTCTTCCTCTTTAATGGCTAGATTTACAGAAGATTTGTTTTTTCAGCAATAGCCACAACACCCGCGGCCGGCGTCTTTTTCTTTTTTTTCTTTTTCTTTTTCTTCTTCTTGGCGTGCGGGCCAGACAAAAGATGACTCGCGTGCGGGCGCGCGAGGCCGCTGCCGTTCAGTGAACCAGTTAAGGGGATGAAATCCCAGCCTTGTTCTTCGCACACCAGAGCGAACATGGCGTTGGCGCGGTGGCGGCTCTCTAACTGCTTCAGCTCCGGCACTTGCAAAGCTAGCTCTTCTTCGCCCAGCAGCAGCAGGAAAGCCCTCAGCAACGTCTGATAACTCACGAAACATCTAAAAAGAAAGACAAACATGAAAAGAAAACAGAGCAAGAAAGCGACCTTCTCTCCCACCCATACTGCTCCCTCAGCTTCTTCAGCACTTTGGGCCAACAGGCGTCGACTTTTTTGAAGAGGCGTTGCAACTCCTCTAGCGTCTCTTGGCTCGGCTCTCGCCGGCTCCGGCCGCAGCCGAGCAGGTGGCACAGCTGGCTGGCCTTGTCGATAGTTAAAGGGCCTAGCTTCTCTCTGCGCCAGATGTACGCGAGGCGAGCGGGCGTCGGGCTCTGTGCCCGCCACTTGTGGACCAGGCGCCTCGCCTGTGCTAACAAGGCCGGGCTGACACACGACGCAGATTGATTCACACCTCGCAGGTTGAATGTCTCGCGCGTGATCTGTTAACACACGACACAGACTGGTTCGTCACTGCAAATCGAATGACGTACCTGTCTGAACCTGCTCAGTCTCGTGTAGCCGACATGTCTGGGAGGGGCCGATTGCTCTCGGGGCATCTGGCCGTTGACTAGCCAGCATTGCGACGTGTACAGCTCGTGCTCTGTCTTGACCAGGCCACACTTGGAGCAGTACGTACCGGTTGTTGCTAAGCTGAAGGTCCAGACATGTTCGCAGTGTGACATGTACAAAAATGACGGCCGGCTAGCGAGAAAGAAATGCAACAGATCTTTGAACCGCGAGCGTTTAAGATTCAAGATTTGAAACACAAGGGAAAAGGAGGAGTCACCAGTGACACACGCACACACAAAAAGATGGAGGGCACCGAAGTTTACAAGAGCAAGTGTCTGCACTGTTCCTACGGCTGCGCGCGGGATGACGGCAAATGGTATGGCTTGCCGATAGCCCACGCAGACGAAGAGCTGTTCGTCTGGGGTCATTTTTGTAGTATCGGTTGTGCAGCGGCCTTCGCGGAATATGGGATTGCCGAGACGATCCGTTCACGATCAATGGACCTCTTACACTCGTTTCTAAGAGTCAATCTGCACAAGCAGCTAGTTCAACCGGCGCCGCCGCGCCATGAGCTTGTGGATTACGGAGGACCTCTGGACATCTCGGCTTTCAGGGCCGTGGGCCGGGTAGTCAATTGGTACGTGCCGGTGCACAGAAAGGAAACGCAAAAGACGTTTATTAGTAAGCTCGCTGGTAAAAAGTACATGCTGAGAAGGCTCAATCGATTGCCTGGAATTCGAATCTCTTCCGCTTCGTGTTCTTCTTCTTGCGCTTGATGACCACCTTGCGCTTTTCCTCCTCCTCGGCAGCGCCGTCGGTGGTCAGGGCGAGGGGCGCCAGCGCAGGCAGGGGAGGCGGCGGTCCCTCGGAGTCTGCCAGAAGAGCATACTTGAGCCATGGACCGCCTTCCCGTTTGAAGACGAGGTGCAGCACATTCGGCGCAGCGCCGACCAAGACTCGACCAGTCTTTTTCTCCTGAAATGCGCAACTTTTAAGTACCTTCTTCAGCGTTTCAAGTGAGTAGACACAGTCGCCGGCCTCGGTAGGTGTCCTCGACAGGTCCGAGCGCAAGAGCGACTCCTTGTCCTCTGCCAGCAGAGCGATGCCGCCAAGGCTGGTGCGTGCCAGCCGACTCGCGTCCACTGCCCTCAGCGAGGACTCGGTACAGAGCCTGTCCCCTTCCACGAACAGACGGCAGTGCGAATTGCTCTTGGAATGATGGCGCACCACGGCATTAAGGGCAGGGCCGCTAACTTCAACTAGACGGTCGACATCAGTCCACTCGGTCGTCGGTAGGAACGCCGCTTCTTGGGACACGAGCAGAGATGTCAGGTCGCTGTAATGTTCGAAAGATTTGGCTTCGTTGTAAAATTTCACACAGAGCCTGTTGTCGAGCGCGACTGACAGTTACAAATTCATGCCCTCGCGAAACGTGCTCAGCCAGCACTGGATTTCTTTCAGATCGAGCGAAAACACGCATTTGGACGAGTTGCCACTGAGCGAGACATAGTCGCCGTTAGCGGCGCCCAAAAAGGGTACCACAAACTGAGCAACCAGCCCGTCGGCCGCACTGCACAAGACGATCTTGTCGACGGTCGCTTCGACACGAGCCTCCAGCAGCAGCGGGCTCAGCGAGTCCAGTGCCCGACGGAAAGCTGTGCCGCTAGAATGCGACCTCCACAGAAAGCGGTAGCTCATTTTTTGGCCGAGTAATCGTCGCGTTTATTTCCGTTTCCTTTTTTTCGGGTTTCAAACGGCCGCCATTTAAAGTTTGAGATTTAAAAGAAGTCGCGTGTATATCCCTTTAAAGAGAGAGAGAGAGAGATCCAGGCCAGAATTCAACCAATGTCCCTCGTCGTAGACAACAGCCAAGTCAGGCCTTTGACCCGGCCGCCGACCCGAAAAAGCTCCGCCTGTCGGACGTGCCCAGAACTGCGTATGGGAGCATATTTTCAAATTTGTGCTACGGCGAAAAGAGCTAACGCTGTGCCCGCCTGCAGCTGAGTTGGGACCCCTCGACGTACGACCAAGGCAACAAGTCAGCCAAGACACCATTGACCTCGACTTCAAACGCGCAACAGTATGGCGAGTGCTGCAGGCGTTTAAGGTGCTGCGTTCAATCGACGAAAAGGTTGCCGACCTCGTGGTGGAACAGCGCGACAAAATTGTTCCACGATGAAGAGGGCGGGCCCGATGGCAAAGAGCGACGAGCAGGTCAGTGCTGCTACCAGCCCTGTACGCGCCTGCGCACTTCGCAAAAGTCGACCGCGCCTGGGCGCCTCGTCTGACCGTCACCGTGCACGGGAGCTCGGTTCCTCGGAGGCGGGGATGTTTCCACCTTGCAAAAGGGCGACGTGGTAAAATGTGTTGTCCAGGCGACTGCCCTTTGCAGCAAGGGTGAGAAGGCTACACTTTCTTGGCGCGTTTTGCAGATTCGGAAACAAGCTGATGGACTGGGGTACTCGGACCAGGACCTCTCAGAAAAGGAAGCTTTTGGCGTGTCTCTGTCCGGCGAAGAGAACGGTGAGGGCGGCGTCAGTGCCATGGACTTGTCAGTAGATCTAATTTAATTAAACTGTACACATGACACACACATCACCGGTACACGACTGCTTGGCACTAGTGGCCGCCATGGTTCGAAGGTAGTAACACCCGGTCTTTAGGCCTAGTTCCCAGGCACAGAAATGACTACTAGACAGTTTGCGCTCGGTCACGTTTTCGAAAAACACGTTGAGGCTCTGGGACTGGCACACGTAAGGCCCGCGCCCGGCGGATAGCTGCAGCTGTGTCTTCATCGGCACTTCAAAGACCGTCTTGAAGACTTGCTTTACGTCTCTGGTATGGTCGCGATGTTCTGGACAGAGCCGTCGTTTGCCAGGAGCTGCGCTCTGACCGCTGGGGTCCAGAGGCCTCTTTGTTCGAGTGCCTTGACCAAGTACCGGTTGAGTATAGCGTGTTCCCCGGCCAGTGTCCGCCTGACCATTAAATTGCTATAGACCGGTTCAAAACTCTCGTTCACTCCGAGTATCTGACTCGTGGACGCCGTTGGCATAAGCGCGACCACCAACGAGTTTCTGAGACCATGTGTCTTGATGTCTGCCTTCAGCCTACTCCATCGCTCTGACTTCAGCTCCACGCCCCAGAGGTCCGGCTGCAGCTTGCCCTGCGAGACGGGGCTGCCCTCGAACGCCGGGTATTGTCCCCTTTCTTTCGCGAGATCTACGCTGGCAGTGATCGCGCAAAGTAGATCTCGCGCATTACACGGTCATTCAGAGCGGCTGCTTCGGGGCTCTCAAAACCAAGTCCCAAGATCATGAACAGGTCTGCCAGGCCGCAGATGCCCAATCCAACTGGCCTGTGCTCCAAGTTTGACATTTTAGCCTCGGGGACGGGGTAGGTCGTCAAGTCGATGATGCGGTCTAAGGCCCTTACCGCACTGCGCGTGACAGAGTGGAGGAGGCTGATGTCGATTTTCTTGTCCTCTGTGACGAAGCGGGGCAGGCACAGCGACGCGAGGTTGCAGACAGCTATCTCTTCGGACGAGCTCACTTCCATGATCTCCGCGCATAAATTTGAATTCTGAATAACTCCAGTATGCTGTTGATTACTTTTCGCGTTGGCGTGGTCTCGGTAAATGATGTACGGCGTGCCTGTCTCAATCTGTGATTTGAGGATGGCAGACCATAGGTGCCTGGCCTTCACTTTTTGGCCCTGTTGTGTTTTCTCGGCGTGGGTGTACCGAGACTCCCAGAACTTGCCCCAGCACTCATCTAGCCCCGGTACCTCGGTCGGACAAAACAACGTGAAGTCGCCGTCATCGCGCACTCGCTGCATGAAGAGATCTGGTATCATCAGCGCCGTAAACAGATCCCGTGCTCTCGTTTCCGCTGCACCTGTATTCTGACGCAAGGCAAGGAAGTCGTAGATGTCCTTGTGCCAAGGGGCCATGTACACAGCAAACGCCCCTTTCCTACGTCCTGACTGATTGGCGTAACGACTCGTCTCGTTCAAAATACGCGCGAGTGGCAGAATCCCGTCGCTTTTGCCCCCCGTCCCGTAGATCTTCGATCCTGCCGCTCGCACGTTGCCGATGTACAACCCAATACCTCCTGCGTGTTTTGAAATAATTGCACAGTCTTTCACTGTGTGAAGATCGCATCGAGGCTACCATCTCGAACCGGCAACAGGAAACACGAAGCCAGCTGCTGGTTCCGGCACAGGCCAGCGTTGAACATAGTTGGCGAAGCATGGCTGTACAGGCCAGCACTTAAGAGATTGTAGGTGTCCTGGACCTTGCGCAGGACGCTGTCTGTGCTTTCTTCCATGCCGCGGTGCAGCGCCACCGCGATTCGCATGTACAAATATTGCGGCGTCTCGCAAATCTTGTCGTCGGCGTCTCTGAGGAGGTAGCCTTGCTTGAGCGTGCTGATTCCGAAGTAGTCGAAATTGAGGTCTCTTTCGGGAATAACTGTCTCGTTTAAAGCAGCCTGGTGCTTGTCGACAAAGACAGAGAACGATGGCACCAACAACAGGCGCAGACGGTCCATCGCGTCCCGAAACGTGACAGGACAACTTTTTTGGAGGTCGCTAGCGACGATTCTGCCACCGAGCAGTGCATAGTCAGGTGGTACGAGGCCACGCCGCACAGCTCGAGGCGGCGAGTCCATCCAATTCAGAGGTCGAGATTCCTTCTCGTATGCCCGCAATTGTTTGTCGGGCCACCTCGACCGCGCTCGCGCCTGGCAGATCAGTTGCGAGGAGCGAGATGCGGTGTAGCACTTTGTCAAAAAAAATCGGCTCCAACGAGCCATCTCTTTTTCGGACTTGCATTCGCGCGTGCTTGCATTAATGACACAAGAGAAAAAAAAATCATTCTCTGCTAAAATGCTGGAAGCCAAAGTAGGTAGCCAGCACTGCATCTGTTATTAGTAGTTCTCCTTTCCCAGTAGCTGCGAAAATCAGATAGAGAATCCCGTGAATCACACGGTTCTCGGCCCACCACACTTTGCCACCCAGGAAGCCTTCTTCTTGTTTGTCCATCACGCCTGATAACCAGACGGCTGCCGGCACGAGCGAAAGTAGCCTCAATTTATCTTTGGTCGGGCCGGCCGAGTCCAGTGCCACTTTGGCCAGTAAGAACCGGGCGGGTAGGCAGCCGGCCGCGAATAATAGAGAGTTATCTCTAGTAGAAGTCTGTGTGTCTGGCATGGCTCAATGGATAAAAACAAAGACAGACAAGATTTAATTGTCCACAGTTCAAATCCCTCTTGCTGCTTCCTATGTTTTCTAGGCACACTTTTTTTGTTTATAAAATCTCCGGGAAAAGGGAACCATACGTTTTTTTAATAAATGCCTCTTTTTCACACGTTCGCGTCAGCCGTCACGTGTTCGCCTTCGAACCTCTGCCTCTTGTTGCTCTCGTTCTGGTTCTCTTGGGTCTTCTTTTGCGTTTCGTGCTCTT
>WBZZ01000052.1:0-12500 GCA_019918135.1 Paulinella micropora
TGCTTGGACAAACTCGTCGGACAGGATAAAATCGATATTAAAACATTAGACTGCGGGGATTGTTGTGATAAACTTATGAAAATAAATTGTTGTTCATATTATTTGAAATCAGACGAAAAGAAAGAAAAAAAAGAACCACGGATTTATTGCGGACGAAGTTAAGAAAGTATTTTCCTGAATTTGTATCTGAAAGTGGAAATGAAAGCAGAGGATGGAGAAGGCTACCTTGAAGGCATAACATATACTGACTTTTATACCCGATATTGGTAAGCGGATTTCAACATGTAAATCTCCAACTCGTAAATCTCCGACACGTCGGAGATAGGATAGAGATAATCTCGGACATGTCCGAGATAGGGTAGATAATTTAGAAAAAAAAATAATAATCTCTTGCTTATTATAGAAGATATATCCAAGCAATTGGCAGAAATACGAGCCGTTGTATACACTGGATAATCTCGGACATGTAAATCTCCGACACGTCGGAGATAGGGATAGCGAACTAACCCAGAATTAAAGTCCCGTGTCCTTGAAGTGGAACTAAAAACAGAAGAGAAAAAAATTGAAAACGAGATAGAAAATGAATGGAATTGTTGTATGACTAATAAGAAGACTGATAGCAGATTGATTAAATATCTCTTTCAAATGACTATAATCATTGGAATAATGATCTTATGTTTAGTGAAATTAAGCGAAAAAAAACCTTCCCTGCGAAACTGCGAATGTCTATGTCGGAATACTCACACTTTTGGTTGGTATAGTGCTTCCTAGCCCGAATGCTTCAAAGAAGTGAGCACTCATATAATGCAGTTTTATACCATTTATTATCTCCAGCACATATCAGGGGGATTGTATCCATAAATGAACGGCAGTCATTGTTGCCATTGTTGATATACACACAGGTAAAATTAACATTTAATCCAGATTGTATGCAGTAGATGCAGTTTTCTTTTTTGTTGTTGTAGTCTCTATTTAAAATGTAGAAATCGCAAGCCGTGCGACTTAGCACAAATGGTAATACAAACAATAATATTGATAACATATATTAACTAGCCTTTTCTTTTACTATATTGTTGTAAATCGTCTCCCGTTGCTTATCCGTCAGTGGCAGGCGATATAAGATATTCTTTGGCTGTCTAAATACAGCAGGATACTTATTTACCAAGTTTTGATTAATGCGGATGTTGTCTATCTCTTTGCCGAGTTTTTCCAATTCTTCAAGTTGTTGTTCGTCTTTACTTTTTTCTTTATCCATATTATATAACAGGAAATATAAAATGGCCAAACAGAAAAAAAAAGACAATCCCTCTTTGGCGGAAGTATACGAAGGAGAAGAGTGGCATGTCCCTCACTACAACTTCAACGGCCCCGGAACGGACTTGCGGAACAGATTTAGATTAGACTACAAGGGCAAAATCGGAACAGCATCTTATCATCTCCCCATAAATAAGATTGATTATGAAGCGATACGACACGACCTCATGCACATGTCGCCTGACGATATGGTTCAACATTTTTCCGATAGAGATTATGTAAAAAATGTAGGTGCTAACATGAATTTCCACAACATGGGATCCGCTTTGTTGAGTGTGAATGCAGTCGGTGGTAAAGCACTGGCAAAGGCGGTATATGAGTTGTCTAAAATCTATGCTCCTATTAAGTATCCATTAAGTAAGCGAAGGCAGATCGCGGAGGAAATCGCACTCATGATGCGAGAATGGAAGACGAGCACAGATGTTCTTAAATATCTGGTCGTAAAATTTCCATCCTTGTTTGGAGGCACAACAACGAGAAGGTTAGCAGGAGTGGCGAGTAGAAGACACATGGAGCGAGTATGGAGTGAATTGCACGGGAAACTCAAATTTTTAGTCGGTGGGTCTGCCTTGGCATTTTTTCAAGGGAAGAAATTTGTATCGTCTCCTTTGTTAATGGTGTATGGTTCTACCATTGATTTGCCAGAAAAAGTGAAAAAAGTAAAATCATGGGTTGATGCGGTGATGGAAAAATATGACAAATACTTGGCAGATGTAGGATATTTTGACGAGAATGGTGATTTCGTGATAAAAAAGAATATTGACAAATACAAAGCAGAGGATGATTACAAAGACTTTTTCTTGGACTGGACTACATATGTTTCTAAAGTTGGTTCTAATTATAAAACGGGGTTTCTAAACGAAGCAGAATTAGCAAGAGTATCTAACATAGAAACTACAAATGAATTAGAACAGGTATCAGTTGAAGAGCCAATAGAGGTTGAAGTTAGCAATATTGCGAATAATATAGAAAATCTTTATTCCTCAGTAAAACCAATAGCAGAAAGAATTGCAGAAACTACATTTGCTTCCATATCGCCTACTCCGTCGCCAGAAATTCTTAAATCCGTTGAACCCATATTATCTCAATCTGTATCGCCTAGCCCGTCAAAATCCGTTGAACCGCTACCATCAGCATCAAATACAGAAAATAATAATAATTATAATAATATTCATAATAATATACCAGAAGCAAAAATGGCTGAAGTACAACCACAGGCACCACCACCACGGGAAAAAATAGTAGATGTCGCGGGAAGAAAAACTGCCAGACATTCCATTGATGAATTACTGAAAGAATTTCCGCCCGAAGTCCAAGACCGCATCAAACGAGACTATGTCGACATAGTTAGCAAAGGAAGCGGTAAAAAATTAACTAGTAAAAAGTTTCAAAAGGAAGCGGATATTGACAGCATTGAAAGAGTGCTTAGCAGAGACCATAAGATAAAGATGGGAGATTTGGATAAATATCGTGATGAATTGTTTACCAAACTTCATAGTGACCTTTATGGAAAATTATCGCAACACCAACAACATCTGTATCACGAGTATTCAACCGCGAAAATAATCAGTTCAATTCAAGACGAAGACCAAAAAAAAGAAGTAAGGACTAATATTGCCAAATTACAACAAGTGTATAAGCCATTGAAGGAAGGTAAACTTGAGGAGGCAGAGGCGGTAAGATTGGCCGATATATACAATAGAGCGGTAAATTCTTATGTTAACGGAAGGAAAGACGAAGGAAATTCCTTTTACGAGCAATTGAAACAAGTAAACCCTCCGCCAAGTAATCAACCACCACCACCCGATCCACAAACACAACTGCCACCAAAGAAACAACCTAAGCCACAATCTAAGCAACCACCACCGCAACCGCAACCGAACCCGCCACCGCCACCGCCCGAAGGGGAGGATGAAGTAAAAGCACCAGAACCAGAAGAAAACACACAGACTGGAACTTATCTTAGTGGCACAAAAGCGGGACTTCCATTCGTTGAAAAAAGTGCTAATATTAATGACCCAGCATACAAGGAATATGCGGAAAGCAAAGACCCAGACCCAAACACTACACCAAATCAATCCATGGTTGATTCTATGAGGGCGATTGATGAGTTGGTTGATAGACTTATCGGGAAAACACCAGCAGAACAACGGAGGGAATTGATTAATCTTGCCCGCTTTACTATGCCGTCCGACCCGAATGGAGGAATTGGAACAACTAAAACCAATATTCTAATCAAAGGAAACAAGGAGCGATCAGATCGTGTGCTTGATGCTCCTATGTATGAGTTGCACGATAACACCCAGTTTGGAAACACTAACAATAACATGATGATAAATCGTTATAACAGGGCAGTTATTGTTAAGAGAGTGTCGGAGAAGGTAAGAATGCCGTCCGTTAAGGCTAGAATGATTAAGAACTTCAAAGCAGAAATTCCGCCACAAGTGCAAACTAGAGCAGAAAGAAAAGATTTTAAACCATTGATTAATCCCCCGTCTGACTACTCTTTTGGAAGCCCATACTCACCATTCTTCACCAACTATACACACCCCATGCCTTATGGTGTTGAATATGATAATTATAGATACAATCAAAACTATTTTCTCAATGCTTAAGTATAATAATGAAACGAGGACTTAGACCAAATAGACTACCACGAAAAACACTTTTACGAACGGCACTTGAAGGCAGTAAGATTGATGAATTACACGAAAATGAATTTCAAGTCAGCCGTCCAGTCATAACGGAATTGCCCAAAAAAGAACAAAAATTTAAAAAAGGTTTGAAAATTGAGGCAATAGAGTCCGAGCGGGATAGTGTCAAAGAGAAACCACTTCAAAGGGGAAACATCCTTCCGGGGATGGGGCTATTTATCATTTGTGGTGCTACGGGCAGTGGCAAGTCCGTTATGATCGCCAACCTGCTAGGTAATAAACACATGCTTAAGGGCTGGTGGGACGAGATTTATATGTTTTGTTTATCTCCTTCTAAGATGCTTACGGATGTTTTGAAATTGAAAGACGACCATATCATACGAGAGGACAAGCCAGAATTATTGCGACGAATATTTGACGAACAGAAAAGCAAAATAGAGGCGAAGGGATACGAAAAAGCACCAAAGATATTAATCATTTGTGATGATGTGGCACAATCCCGCAAGTTTCTTAAACACGAAGTATTACAATAAATCGCTTTTGCTTCAACACATGCCAAAGTATCCGTATGGATAACGACACAATCATACATGCAAATTCCCCGCAATGTAAGAATAAATGCCCATTATATTGCCATATTTTCGGGTGTGAAACGATCGGAGATTGAACGAATAAAAGCGGAGCATGAAAGTCAATATCTGACTGATAAAGAGATGGATGTGCTTATTAGACATGCCACAGCGGAGCCTTATTCTTTTCTATTCATTAACAATAGAATAGCGGATAAGCGACAGGTATTCAGGAAGAACTTTGATACCATTTTACACTTAAAAACTTGAAGTAAGGCTAATTAGTTTTAAAAGCAATTTTTTTATATTTATTAATAATATAATATGAGCACTAGGTTATTTACGACAACTTACAACCAAGCAGTGAGTATTTACCGCCAACAGAATGGCATTAAAGGAATGTATACCATCAAGAAAGGCACACCAGAATATGAGGGAGTAATCCAAATACACAACAAAATCAAGTCTGGTGAAATTCCATCGCAACTTAAGCCAAGAGCACCAAGAAAAAAGAAAATACAAGCCCCTTCTAACCCCTCGCCCATTGAAACATCGGCACCGCCAGTTGATTTATCATTGAATAGAAAGACAGCAGAACTACTGCCAAATCCTATCACAAATACTACACCACCGCCAAGTGCCAAACCAGTGGAAATGACACCAGACGGAGAGTGGGATAAAATCGCGAGAGACTTGGATGAGCGAATGAGTAAATCGGCCTCATACAACAAACTAGTTAATATAATTAAATTTATGAAAGAGAATAATATCCCTTGTTAGTATATATACGGAGGATGATTAAAAACACCCGCGCGGCGAACAAGTTATCTGGCGAATTCGTCAATAAACTAAACGAAGCAAACAGACAAACTAGCGATGCAATGCAATTGAACCATTTTGAATTGTGGTCTGACAAAGGAGCACCATTAGTCAATCAAGACCTTACGGATTATTCTAATTTATACCCAGTGCCGACTTATGACTTGCAGAGCATGTTGCCAGATGTCAGCGACAAAGGAACCACAGATGTTGTTGATTTAGATACTGCCGTGTCTAGTTTGAAATTTTTACAAAAAGCAGTGAAGAGTGCAACTTCCCGAGAGTATCAACTTGATAGCAGAGAAGGCCGTGATACCACCTTAGCCTCAATACAAGGTGATGTAAGAAAAATAAAAAATGTGTTTTTGCCCGATGAATAACTCAATTAATTAGTCCCTTAGGACAATTGTCAATAGCACACTATTGATTAATTAAATTTGCAAATAATTATTTTTTTATCGCATAAATATAAGTCCGAGCCTTTACAATCATGAGTGAAACAAAAGACATGAAGAACACGGAGGAGTTGATGTCCCTCAACAACCTCAAGTATGAGTTGCCCGCAAACTTGGCACTCACGGAGCAGGGGAGCATCTTTAAGAAGAACTTCTCCGATCAGCAGACTTATACCAGTTCGTCTGGGACTGAAATGATTTTTACACTACAGGCAAGCACTGATTTTGTCTATGGGAAGAATTGCTATTTATCTTTTTATATCAAGGCCGACGGGTTGGTTACGACCGCGGGAAATAACTGCGGTATTGGTTTCCTAAATACACCCGCTACCGCTATTTTTGAAAGATTTCTACTAGAAAGTAAGGATGGTAGCGAACTGGAACGAATTGAAGATTTGAACAAGATGGTGCGAAATATTCTCCCGTGGCACTATCCTCTTGATTACCGCGGTCAGGCACAGATGGCGGGACAACGAGAGGCTTTATCTGTTAGCAATGGCATTGGTGCTACTACTGATGTTCCTAACTTTTCCGTTAATACTCCAACTGTCGTAGGCACTGGTAGTTATTTGAAAGTTTGTATTCCTCTTCATTATTTCTCTGGAGTGTTTAATGAAGAAACTCTCATTCCTCCTTCTTTGATTAGTGGTATGAGACTTCGTTTGACATTTGCACCACCTCAGGAAGCATTGTCTGTTATTGGCACCACTGACGGGAAGGCAGCGGCTGGGATTACTGGCGCTGCTTTGACTTTCACCATATCAAATCCAGTTGTTATGTTGGAGACCTTCTCTCTTGCTCCCGCCGTCCAGAGAAATATTTTGGAACAGATGGGAAGCAAGGAAGGCCTTCCATACACTTATGAAACATATTACAACCAGAAGGCAAACCCCGGAACGAGCGATGACTTCAACCTTCAAGTGAATAAGGCCGTTGCTCGTGCTCAGTGCTTGTATATCGTCACGCAAAATGTGCTCGCTGATAGTGTTGCTATTGATAACCTTGGAACTGCTCAAATGCCTTATAAGCAGTATCAGTGCCGTATCGGTGATTGGTATGCTCCTCAGCAGAAGATGGAACTTGGTGGTAGCACCGATAGTTTGGCTGCCGTTCAACGAGGGTGTGCAGAATTGTATATTAACAATCTCCAAGCAACTATGGGTATTCGTGATCCTTATATGACTTCCTCTGTTTCACTTGAAAACTTTCGCAAGTTTTATGGTGATTCCGATGTTACCGCAACTACCACCAATGGTGGTTTTGCTACCATTATCCAGACACTCAATCAATCGCCACACATTGGTGCATCTGGTCTCGCAGTCAATAACTCACGAACTGCTGAGGTCACTCTTCGTTATGCGGCCGATTATAATGAAAATCGTGCCATTACCGCTTGGTTGAAATATGTCAAAGTCGCTTCTATTTATCCCAGTCGCTGTGTGGTCAAACAATAAAAAAATTAAAAATTAGAATAATATATAATTTATAATATAGCAATGTCATTTACGATAAGCAATCTTGAAGACGAAAAGCGAACCCGCAAAAATTTCCTCCTTCGTGTCGCCTCAAGTGATAAAACAGAATCCAAATCCGCTTCTACTCACAATGGCCGTTTCGTCGTTGATTTACCAGCAACTGGTCGTAATATTGATATAGTCAGTGCTTATGTCGTTAAGAGTATCTCTATCCCAAATGTTTTCCCAAACATACCGAGTTATGCCAACACTCTCACATTGATTAAAACAACGGGATCGGCTACAAAAACGGCAATCGTAACAGCAAATCAATACACCATTGATACATTTATTACCGCCCTTCAATCCGCTGTTAATTCAGCAATTGCCCCAGACTCCGTAGTTATAACTTTGAACTCAGTTAATAAATTGAATTTCGCTTTCACTGGTGATACGTATGCTTTTGATTATGATAATAGCACGATTAGCGACAAGATAGGACTGACTGCCGATATTTCAGCCGCGGCGAGTAGCACAATGCAGTCTATCGTGAATTTAATCGGTGAAACGGCCGTTTATGTCCATAGCAGTGCTTTAAATCAGTCTGGTTTAGTTGAAGCAAATGGTAATTTCTCTGTCGTTGGTAAATGTAATTTAGACAAGCCCTATGGAGTCCAGTGCTATTTTGAGAGTTCTAATGATGTCGCCGATTATGTGCCATTTAATACGACGAAAAGTTTAAGGTCTATTGATATTGTAATTAGAAATGCGGGCGGTGAAGTTTTGGAGGTTCCTGTCAATTTTGAAGTTAGTATTCTCTTAAAGGTGTATCATGCTTAATCCTATCGGTTTATTTACATTTGGACTATAATTTCCCTTATTATATATGATATTTTTGGACAATATAGATAAATTGTTTAAGTTGATAACGGCTGTCAACGAGTGCCGTTTGAAACAAAAAAAAGATATAATCCCGTGCGGGACTAATATGGATCAGTTTTATCGGTATTTAAGGAAATACCATGCACCAATTGTTGAGGAAATGACAAAAAAAACAAATATTAACAATCTAGCAGTAGAGATAGAAAAAAAGTTTGAAAGCCTGTATTTTTGAAAGTGTGTATTTTTTTTTTGTTTAAATCTGGTCTTCAATCCAGTTTAATGAAGCGTAAATGCTCGCCGTTCCACCGCTCGTTAATTGTGCGGATATGGTAAATGTTTTGCTTGTTCCTATCTTGATATTATATTGAGACAAATCAATGTATATGGACAAACCAGCAGACAGCACATATGTAAATATCACACTTCCACCCGTTCTTGTCGTCCCCGCCGTATCTACTTCGGCTAATGATGTGTTTGTATCGTAATTGCTGTATGATGGTGTGCCTCCTAATGTGGTATTAAGAATAATTCTCACAATACATGTTTTAGTATCTGTATTGCTGACACATAAATTCTCAAAATATATTATGTTATAGTTTGTTTTGCTGTTGAATGTGGCGCGGTTTCTAATGGTAAATATGGCATTCTCAGTTGCTCCTATAGTTTTGACAGCATCATACGAGTTTGTTATAGCAATAGTCCGATCAATATTCCCTTCAACTGCCAAAAACATGCTCGCCGTTTTCATTACAACGGATTGAAGGCTTGATGAATATGCTTTTGCATAAACAGCAAATGCCGCCTGATCCAATGATGGAGTGGTAGCAGTGTTCGCGTATTTAATCGCATGAATTACTTCCATTCGTCCAGTGCGGGGATTTTCAATTTTGAACGTAATTTGACCACTGCCCAGATATTGAACAACGATTTCAAACACATTCAATTTAGTGAAATCAATCGCGGGGAAGTTTCCCGTATTATTACATTTATCAACATTCCACGCATATTGACTAACTACATTTTCAACACTCCCCGCCGTTCTTACAACGGACATTCCCAAACTTGATTGTCTAAAACATAAATTGTCTGCTGGTGTGCCTATGCCAATATCGCAATTGAAAGCATCTGCCGCGAGGTCGTTGGAAACAATGCGGAAAATCTAGCAACCAAGCCCATGCCACTTCTATATTTTGCTCTCTCTATAGTCGTAATCTGTGCGGTTGAATTACCTGAGGCCGATGTCGTTAAAACCGCCATTGAATTAGCAGTTGATACCACCCCGCCGTTTGTTTCTGTTTTGTCAAAGAAACGAGTATTGATACCATATGTAAATACATTTTGTAATACTGGCGATAAAGTGGCCGTTCTCAATTCTCCGAAGGCCGTTGTTGGTAAAGCATCTTTAATATTATCTATTGATAAAGAAGATGATGACGATGTAGATGATGACGATGGAGTGCTCGTGCTTTGACCAAAAAGGTTCATTCTATATCATAATATGTAAGTCTTTTTTTTTTCAAAATAACTTATATTATATAAATCATGTCAATAATAATACACGAATTGCCCGCGGATATCGTTGGCCACATTAAAACCTTTGTTTATGCAGAAATGCCCCTGCCGAAATATACAGAAGAATTTTGCAATATATGCGGTTTGTCTCGCACATTCCGGTCGCATCCTCCGATTATAGCAGGCAATTTCTATGGTGTGGATAGTATTGAGTTTTTCACAATCTGCTCCATTAAATGCTACAGACGAGAGTCTAATCTTAGACTAAAATATGGAGAGCCCCCTTTAGTCGTTGTTAAGTATTAGCCTTCTTTTTAATTCTAGCACTTCTTCTTAATGGTTGCTTCACTCCCTTATCTCCAACATTCTGGGTTTCTCTTCTTCTGGCTTTTCCTTCTTCTGCTTTACAAACTCATTGACAAGCACTGCTCCTATCCCACTTAATTGTCGTAGTTTAGTATTTGTCATCTGCCCTTCGTAATCGTTCCATATTTTTTCCAATAATTCAAGTTTATCTGCACGGCTCGCTCTCTTTCCTAATGGTTCATATTTGCTTTCTTCTTCTCCGTTTTCACTAACATTAGTTAAATTCAGATATAAATCTATCTTTCTTCTTAACTCTTCAAGTTCTGTTTTAATCCCTTCTGCTTTAATCTCCTCAGGGTCGGCCACATTTACCCACGAATACGAAAAACTTGTCATCATATCGCCGTGCCCCAGCACATTGCTTACCCATGTGTTATAGTTCTCCAACTTTGGATTGGCAAAATTAGAATAAGATAAACTTGCATACAACTTTCTCAGCATTGAAGACCTTTGTTTATAATCCGCCAGCCACGGAAAGATTTTAATTATTCGTTTGTTCAATTCATTGTTCTTTTGTTTATCAAGCACCCCTTCTTTGTTAATGATAACCGCTTTCTTTTTTCTAAAATAGTTTCTAATTGAATTTACCTTTTCAATTACAAAAGCGGGAGTAAAAAGAATAACTGGCCTTTCTGTCCAATTCTTTTCTTGTCCCTCTCGCTTCTTCGCTAGATTATTCACTCTTAACCAACTCGGCTTATCGGGCACCAGTTCATATGTATTTTTATCAAATATCTCTACAGGGCGGGCACCAGTTGCTATCATTAATGCAAGCAGTTTCAAATACACATCATTGCTCATAATCATATCGTTCATTTTCGCCATCACATCCCGCACATCTATTTGTATTTTTTCTTCATTCTTTTGCTTCACATCTTTCTTGTATCCTTCTACGATTTCAATTCTTTCATCTTCGTTCAAATTGAAGTATTTATCTAGTTTAGACATTTCATAAACCTTTTCACTTTGATTTGGTTTAATTGCTTTCATTCTAACTTCAGATATTCGTTGTCGTCTTGATTGCAAATTCGGATATATTAAGACATACTTGGGGTAAATAACTTTTAATGCTTCAAGTGCTTCTTTCTCAGTTGTTGGATTACTAAATAATGTAATTATGGCTTTATGAAAAGCCATTGACAGCTTAGCATTAATTTCAAAAAAGTCAGACACAACATTATAAATTTTATGATCAGTGTCTGCTACTTTCAACTGCCTCACAAACTTTCTATCCTTCTCACTCCACATTTACTGACCGGTATATATTAAACAAGTCTATATTTTTTCTAAGTAATAAATAATATCAAAAGAAAGAGATTTAATTAACGAATTTTCACGACCCAATTCACTAGGGCTGCCTCGTGATTCAACTTGGCCAAAGCAGTGAGGCTGTTGAAAATAATCAACTCCTCCTGCTCACCTCTCCCCTTGGATACCAAAAAATAGTATTTGTATTTTGGGTCTTTGAAAGTGGTATCATACTTCGCCTTTCCGTAAAGGCAATCGGGGTTTTCGTTGTGAGAGGATTTCCTCTCAAACAATTTAATAGTTTTCGGGGCTTTGATAAAAGCCTTTGACATCTCAACGTATTTACCCGTAGTGGTTAAAACCACTCGGGACAGGTTGCCGAAGTTCATCCACGGACGAGGAATGACTTCTTTGCCTTCTGCAGGCGAAGGCGAAGGCACCACGGCTTTGCCTTCTGCTTCCTCCTCCTCTTCTTCCTCCTCCTCGCGCTCCAAACCCATGGCCTCCATTTCTTCTGCGAGTTCCTCCGACATTGTCTGCGATAGAAAAAAACAAAAGACAAAATTTCTTTGAAAGATAGAGGGCTTTCGCCCAATTTTTTTTGGTTTTTTATTTGTGTTTCTTAACACACGTATCATTCGTCCCTAAGACCGCGGTTCATGTTAGCAGTCCCCTGTTCAACATCATCTTCGTCGTCAGAAGAAAAAACAGAAATAGAATTTGAGATTGCATCTTCAAATGAATTCCCGAGCAATATGAGATTTTCTAGACGATTTATTTCCGAAGCAGAAAGTGATTTATTTTTTTGACGAAATTCCTCAAATTTCTTAAGGTTTTCCTCTATTTCTTGCACCTTCATTTTTCTTTTGCGAGAAATTGATAGATCATTTTCCCGTTTATTTTTACCTCGGTTTATTTCGTCTAGTCTTTTTTGTATTGCTCTCTTTTTAGGCATTAGGACATTCTTTTTTTTAGTGAGCAATGATATCTGACGATCAATTTTATTTATTTTCTCATCAACATTAGTAGCATCTATTTCAAGAACGTAGGCTGAGCGACGAGTGATATCGTATACTTCACTCCAGTCTTCTTCCGTCCTCTCTGACGGCTTCACGAGCGCTTCCGACATTCTGCGAAAGGTGATTTATGCCACGAAAAACCAAGAAAACCAAGAAACTTGTTTTTTGGTTGCAAGATACGTACCTCATTGTGCTTTTTTTGACTTGA
>WBZZ01000052.1:40000-45000 GCA_019918135.1 Paulinella micropora
ACATACATAATGCACATACATACGTCATGCATGTATGTAAATACATACATACATACAAGTACTCATACATACACACATACATACATACATACATACATACGTACATACATACATACATGCATACATAGAAACATTACACTTACATCACGCCAGCTTTCCTATTACATGCATCGTCCTCGTTTTTCTGTGGTGAGGGTCAACTTGTAACTAGTTCGCGCCAGAAAAGTGATAAGAGCAAATAGAATGTGTTCCAAGTGTTCAATCTCGTCACTTGCCGGTCCATCACAGTGTCTTAAGTGACATCCATCAAGTTAACCAAGGAAGTGCAATTGTTCTTCATGTCCACCTAAGGGGAGAGAAGAAAAAAAAACATCGGTAAGCCACAAAAATGACGAATGAAGTGGCGCAGGCCAGGTGGCACGCACAGCCGTAACTATGCTCTTGCCAATGCTGAAGTTTTCGCATCCAATAAAAATTGGCAAAACGCAATAAAAAAAGAGAGCACGCTTTACATCTCTCTTCACGTGCGGCACTTTGGGTCTACCTTGATTGCTCTTCCTCTCTTCGTTACCGTGTTCGTGTTACGTGCCAGGGCAAGAAGCGTCTATCCCCTTGACTTGTCCACCGGTTGATCCTATCTACCGCCTCGCTGATCTGCAGGGATCTTATGGCTCAACGGCGCGCTGGCATTGTTGACTCCTATCTGTGTCTTCCTTACGTCTCTCTGCCTTCTGTCCGCCTGATTGTTTGGAACTTTGTCCCGCTGGCCTTCCTCATCATATTCATAGCAAATGCCCGCGTGTGTCTTGCCACTTCTCTCACGTGCACCTTTCTGCCCCACCTCATGGTGGTTCCTCTAGATCTCTCCCTCTCCTTCTCTTGCTCTTGTGGTCTCTTTCCGCATTCCTCTGCTCTCTCTTTGTGTTTCTGCCCTTCCTGTTCTTTCCGCTTCGTCTAGCCACATAGTTCCTGTATCCTTTCGGTCTCTCAGCTGTTTTAGTGCGGCACTCCCTTTCGCTCTCCTGATCTTGAAGTTCATGCTGCAGCTTACATGGGTTGTTTGCGTAGTGCGTCGGACACCTTGAAGCATGACTCAGTTGTCAACTCGATTTTCACTGATACCAAGATCACTGTAGGAATTCCTAGCTGCCGGGAGCCGCGCCTCTATGAGCATGAGCATCGTCGTATTGACCTTGTTATTTACCCCTCTCGTGTTCGTGGGTTTGATTGTGTCCAGGTGGATGCTGATGTTTTGTTGCTGTTGTTTTGTTGCTGTTGTTATCATATGCCGGGTTCGCGTCTCGTGCTGGTTTGTAAATCTGTTTGACAATGTGCTTTCCTGTCAGAAGCAAAGTTGTTCATTTGTTTGTTGTTTGTCTATTTGTTGAATCAATGATTCCAAATTGAGAGCTTCTTCGAAGTCTGAAGCAAACGGCCACATTTGGTATTATGATTGTGATTTTGATGGTGGTAGTTCTTATTGTTGTTTCTGTTCTGTCATGTTTACCTCATCCCTGGTACGACAACGCGTACGACTGCTACGTATACCCTTACGACAACGATTACTTGTAGTGGTCCTGGTCTAGATGACGCCCATCACTCAACCTACGGCGACCACGACCACTACCACCGCTACGGCGATGAGATCGGTCCAACATGATTCCCCGACCGGTGAGGTGTAACAGTTGCTTGAACATTCATCATAGATCGTGTATAGGATTGTGGTGCAACTAAGAGGGAAGAATCTGATTACAAGAGGGGCAAAGCACACCAGCGGAAATGCTTGCCTTTTGTACCGACGGAACGGCTTTCAAAAATCAAGGATGTTTGCCTTCCGTTACTAAGCGATTTCAGCTTCAAAAATTTTCACGCGGATCGAAACTAGATTTTTGACGCGGAAATCGCATGATATATGAAACTTCCAAATCGTTGACGCTGCGCTTTTCCTCATCTCCCCTGAACGACTTTGAATAACCAAAGATATTTGCCTTGGGCGTGTAAGCGAGTTCAGCTTCAAAAAAATTCAAGCCGATGGAGAAAAACTTACATATGATATATTTTTGACGCGAAAATCACTACCAGGTATATGGAACTTCCAAACGCTAAGTTGGATATGCTTCCCGTAACGACTCTGTGACCAAGGATATTTGCATACTAAGCGATTTCAGCTTCAAAAATTTCAAGCCTGAGCCGAAAAGTATCAATAATGATACATATTTTTGACGCGTAAATCGCTACCAGATATTAATACTAATGTATGCGGTCCGGTCCGTCAATTATCATATAAAAGTCGTTCGTAGTAGAGTCGCAGGTTTAGTGGGAAAAGGATATTAACCTTTGTTACTAAGCGATTTTTCAACTTACGGTCAGCTTCAAAAAATTTCAAACCAGTCGAAAAATGAGCAATACTGCATAAGAATGAAATTAATATTAATATTGTAAATCAATCGTAGGTGAGCAGGCTGGTCACCAAGTTCATATTATTAATATATACTGACCATGGTTTCCTGGCCTTCGATCCCGGGCCCGGGCCAGTGCTGTGCAACCCTTTCTTTCTGACTTTTCTTGCGCTAGCCTGCTCCCTTCTTGACTCGTGCCGCAGTGACTATTAATAACTAGTTTTCGCCGATGATCAGTTCGTTCAGAAATGATTTCACTTGAAACGATTAAGTCCAAAGTTGTTTTTTAGAAGTTGAAGATCGGCCAACGGAGGCTATTGCTTTTTTCACACTATTGCCTTTTTCACCAATTTCCCGTGAAACACGCACGTTGCGGTAAATTTGCGGACAAGTGTAACTTGATAGAGTAAACTGTAAAACAATGTTTGACTGTCTTTTTAATCACGCTCAGTACGGTAACGTCCCGGGCCAGTAATTCTCGCCTAGCCTCAGGCTTCCCAAATCAGTCATATGGTTCAGTGGATTGCTTTCGAGTTCACCAACTCGACACTATCCGTTTTATGACTGTTATTACTGACGACATTCAAGAGAAAAAAAAAAAATAGTTTTTCGATGTTGGTTGGAATTTTAATTTTGGTTGGAATTTCCATTTTGGTTGGAAATTTGAATTTTTCAAATTAACTGCTACTCATATTCGTCCGCCGCAAAATATCGTAAATTTTCGCGAAATGTTACCGTTAAATTGGAAAATTTGAATTTTTGACACAAAAATGAAAAACTGACACAAAATTAAAATTCCAACCAAAATCGAAAAACTGATATTTTTTTGAAAGTTCTCTTGAATGTGACGTCAGTAATAACAGTCATAAAACGGATAGTGTCGAGTTGGTGAACTCGAAAGCAATCCACTGAACCATATGACTGATTTGGGAAGCCTGAGGCTAGGCGAGAATTACTGGCCCGGGACGTTACGTACTGAGCGTGATTAAAAAGACAGTCAAACATTGTTTTACAGTTTACTCTATCAAGTTACACTTGTCCAAATTTACCGCAACGTGCGTGTTTCACGGGAAATTGGTGAAAAAGGCAATAGTGTGAAAAAAGCAATAGCCTCCGTTGGCCGATCTTCAACTTCTAAAAAACAACTTTGGACTTAATCGTTTCAAGTGAAATCATTTCTGAACGAACTGATCATCGGCGAAAACTAGTTATTAATAGTCACTGCGGCACGAGTCAAGAAGGGAGCAGGCTAGCGCAAGAAAAGTCAGAAAGAAAGGGTTGCACAGCACTGGCCGGGCCCGGGATCGAAGGCCAGGAAACCATGGTCAGTATATATTAATAATGAACTTGGTGACCAGCCTGCTCACCTACGATTGATTTACAATATTAATATTAATTTCATTCTTATGCAGTATTGCTCATTTTTCGACTGGTTTGAAATTTTTTGAAGCTGACCGTAAGTTGAAAAATCGCTTAGTAACAAAGGTTAATATCCTTTTCCCACTAAACCTGCGACTCTACGAACGACTTTATATGATAATTGACGGACCGGACCGCATACATTAGTATTAATATCTGGTAGCGATTTACGCGTCAAAAATATGTATCATTATTGATACTTTTCGGCTCAGGCTTGAAATTTTTGAAGCTGAAATCGCTTAGTATGCAAATATCCTTGGTCACAGAGTCGTTACGGGAAGCATATCCAACTTAGCGTTTGGAAGTTCCATATACCTGGTAGTGATTTTCGCGTCAAAAATATATCATATGTAAGTTTTTCTCCATCGGCTTGAATTTTTTTGAAGCTGAACTCGCTTACACGCCCAAGGCAAATATCTTTGGTTATTCAAAGTCGTTCAGGGGAGATGAGGAAAAGCGCAGCGTCAACGATTTGGAAGTTTCATATATCATGCGATTTCCGCGTCAAAAATCTAGTTTCGATCCGCGTGAAAATTTTTGAAGCTGAAATCGCTTAGTAACGGAAGGCAAACATCCTTGATTTTTGAAAGCCGTTCCGTCGGTACAAAAGGCAAGCATTTCCGCTGGTGTGCTTTGCCCCTCTTGTAATCAGATTCTTCCCTCTTAGTTGCACCACAATCCTATACACGATCTATGATGAATGTTCAAGCAACTGTTACACCTCACCGGTCGGGGAATCATGTTGGACCGATCTCATCGCCGTAGCGGTGGTAGTGGTCGTGGTCGCCGTAGGTTGAGTGATGGGCGTCATCTAGACCAGGACCACTACAAGTAATCGTTGTCGTAAGGGTATACGTAGCAGTCGTACGCGTTGTCGTACCAGGGATGAGGTAAACATGACAGAACAGAAACAACAATAAGAACTACCACCATCAAAATCACAATCATAATACCAAATGTGGCCGTTTGCTTCAGACTTCGAAGAAGCTCTCAATTTGGAATCATTGATTCAACAAATAGACAAACAACAAACAAATGAACAACTTTGCTTCTGACAGGAAAGCACATTGTCAAACAGATTTACAAACCAGCACGAGACGCGAACCCGGCATATGATAACAACAGCAACAAAACAACAGCAACAAAACATCAGCATCCACCTGGACACAATCAAACCACGAA
>WBZZ01000053.1:52500-55000 GCA_019918135.1 Paulinella micropora
ATCTATCTATCTATCTATCTATCTATCTATCTACCTATCTATCTATCTATCTATCTATCTATCTATCTATCTATCTATCTATCTATCTATCTATCTATCTATATATCTATCTACATACCTACCTACCTATCTAGCTAGCTATCTATCTACCTACCTACCTACCTACCTACCTATCTACCTACCTAAATATCTTATATTTCTACCTACTCCTTAATATATCTCCTATATATCTACCTATCTATCTGTCTGACTTATTAAGCTTGTCCTTTATCAAGACCAAAACGACAAGGACAACATAGATACACTCAGATCTATCTATCTATCTATCTATCTATCTATCTATCTATCTATCTATCTATCTATCCATCTATCTATCTATCTATCTATCTATCTATCTATCTATCTATCTACCTATCTATCTATCTGTCTATCTATCTATCTATCTATCTATCTATATATCTATCTACATACCTACCTACCTATCTAGCTAGCTATCTATCTACCTACCTACTTACCTACCTATCTACCTACCTAAATATCTCATATATATCTACCTACTCCTTAATATATCTCCTATATATCTACCTATCTGTCTGACTTATTAAGCTTGTCCTTTATCAAGACCAAAACGACAAGGACAACATAGATACACTCAGATAGATCTATCTATCTATCTATCTATCTATCTATCTATCTATCTATCTATCTATCTATCTATCTATCTATCTCTTGAGGTGTCACTGACCCTCCCTTTGGCTTGGTTTTTTGAAATGGGTGCCATCTGTCGACAGACAAGAGAATTAGGGGATGGTGTGGGTGTGCTGGGCCCGTGGTGGGTGCCTTATGTGTGCCTAGCCATACGCCTATAAGTCACATGCCGAAATAGCGACGGGAAGCACAATCCTGTTCCCTCAGGGTGCCCTTTCTCGCTTGTTGAGCCCGGAATAAAACCCACAGTGCTCTGTCGGTTTATACTAGACTGTCGAACAGTCTCGAAACTCCATCTGCTTACTGGGCCCTCTGTAATGGAGGTGGGAGCTCGTTCTGCAAGGGGCGCTTATGGAACGAGCCCTGGCCCCGCCTGGTACTAGGGAGATTTGGTATTGCCTGTATCAGTCCCTTCTGTGCAAACATCACGGCTTAGCTGGGCATCGGGTTAATACTTTACCCACAGACTTCCTGGTTGACGAAATCAGAAGCTCCTTTTTTCTGACATTAGTCGATATCTCATCTATCTATCTATCTATCTATCTATCTATCTATCTATCTATCTATCTATCTATCTATCTTTCTTTCTATCTATCTTTCTATCTATCTTTCTATCTTTCTATCTATCTATCTATCTATCTATCTATCTATCTATCTATCTATCTATCTATCTATCTATCTACCTACCTACGACAACATAGATACACTTAGATCTGTTCTACACCACAGGCCAGATTTCCCGTGTTCTGGGTGGTAAAAGTGGCCACCACCACAGGCCAGGCTTTTCAGAAAGCAAAAACCCAGAAAGTGGCACCAGAAACCCGGAATGTATATGTATATGTAGAAAGACTCTTAGGTAGGGAGAAAGGACCTCGTTATTATTATTATTATTATTATTATTATTATTATTATTATTTAGGGAGTACATAGGCCATCGGTCCTTTCCATGGGCTGATTGGTATAAAGCTCCTAGAGTAATGTTCTATGCCGTCACTTCCTTTATTCCACCGATTGGTGTGGAGACTTTCCTTATGGAATGGAGGACTGGATGCACATGGCCTTTTGGCTCAGCAATTGGCAGGAGATACACTATTATTATTATTATTATTATTATTATTATTATTATTATTATTATTATTATTACTATTATTATTATTATTATTTTGGACACCGTGATAGCCCAGTGGTCAAGTTCTACCATCTGGGCCCTGTCGCCAGTTCGATTCCCGTCGGTGCCACCAGTATTTTCATTGAACATACCGATCCGTCTGGACCAGTATTTTCATTGAACATACCGGCCCGTCTGGAAGTGTTGGAACTGCCCTTGCGGGGGTGTCATTAGAGCTTATCGTCAATTCTTCGTACTCCCCTCACGGGTGAGACGATGGAGGCGCATGTGCAGAAATGCATCAGCCATTGACAGAGAAGCACTATTATTATTATTATTATTATTATTATTATTATTATTATTTAGGGAGTACATAGGCCATCGGTCCTTTCCATGGGCTGATTGGTATAAAGCTCCTAGAGTAATGTTCTATGCCGTCACTTCCTTTATTCCACCGATTGGTGTGGAGACTTTCCTTATGGAATGGAGGACTGGATGCACATGGCCTTTTGGCTCAGCAATTGGCAGGAGATACACTATTATTATTATTATTATTATTATTATTATTATTATTATTAGGGGAGAAAGGACCTGTGAATCGACTCAGCAATTATTATTATTATTGTTATTATTATTATTATTATTATTATTATTATTATTATTTATTATTTATTATTATCATTA
>WBZZ01000054.1:0-92500 GCA_019918135.1 Paulinella micropora
TCTTTCGACACGCCGGCGGACGAACTACCCTGAATACAATACCGGTCGCCGTTGTTTTGAAAGAAGTCGTTCATTTCTTGCGAACAAGGCAGTGGCAGAACAAACCAACAGCAACGACAACAACAACAACAAAGAATAATAATAATTAATAATAATAATAATAATAATAATAATAATAATAGTGCTTCTCTGTCAATGGCTGATGCATTTCTGCACATGCGCCTCCATCGTCTCACCCGTGAGGGGAGTACGAAGAATTGACGATAGGCTCTAATGACACCCCCGCAAGGGCAGTTCCAACACTTCCAGACGGACCGGTATGTTCAATGAAAATACTGGTGGCACCGACTGGAATCGAACTGGCGACAGGGCCCAGATGGTAGAACTTGACCACTGGGCTATCACGGTGTCAATAATAATAATAATAATAATAATAATAATAATAATAATAATAATAATAATAATAATAATAATAGTATATCTCCTGCCAATTGCTGAGACAAAAGGCCATGTGCATCCAGTCCTCCATTCCATAAGGAAAGTCTCCACACCAATCGGTGGAATAAAGGAAGTGACGGCATAGAACATCACTCTAGGAGCTTTATACCAATCAGCCCATGGAAAGGGACCGATGGCCTATGTACTCCCTAAATAATAATAATAATAATAATAATAATAATAATAATAATAATAATAATAATAATAATAATAATAATGTTTGAAAAAAAAATGTCAGCGCTTCCCGTTAGAGAGATTATACTCGGAAAAAAAAAGACAGGGAAAGGCTCACTGATAGAATGCCACACACACTAGCTAGCCATACTAAAGCTAGTAGCTATACTCCCCTCTCTAAACTATATGCTGCGGCGCCCAAAGAGACCTTTTGACCCCCCCCGGGGGCCCCCCCTCACAAAAAAAAAGAAAAGGAAGAAGAAGGAGTAGGAAAGATTATACCTCCAACGACATGTCCACTTCATCAGCGTCGACCGCGGGCTTTTTTGGACTTCGGCTTGCCTAGTCACGTCAGAAATTAGAAACACTGAAAAAAAAGCACACAAAAAAAGATGAAATTTGCTAGTACCTGGCTTTTTCTTGCTGGACCCCTTAGGCATAGGAGGCTCAGGGGTCTCTTCTTCTTCAGGGACGTCTGGAACGTCTGGAACATCGTCGACGTCGATGGATTCTGCACAAAGAACCAAACAATATTACATACATCCTTCATTTTTCATTACATACAATGTTGCTACCGAATCTCAGTTTTTTTGGCCTGCCCGAAGAGCGAGGCTCAGTCGGGCCCTTTTTTTGATTCTTCTTCTAACGTTTCAGGCGAGCATGCAGTAAATATGCAAAATAAAGAAAAGGAAGATGCCAAAAAAAAACAAAAACAAAAAAAAAAAAAAAAAAAAAAAAACAAAAAAAAAAAAAAAAGATGGAGCTGGTGGAGAAAAAGAATAATAACATGTATATGAAGAAGAAAAAGAAAAATGGAAGAAGAAGAGGAAGAAGAAGAAGAAGAAGAAGAAGAAGAAATGACCTTGTTTGCTTCGTACAGAAGCAAAAGCTCCCGCTTCCGCCAGTTGCAAATCATAGGCGGGTTCGTGGGGTTACCGACGTAGAGGAGCCACGCGGGCTTCACCTGCTTCTCGAAGTCCATCGGCGACGGATCAAGCATGCAAGAGTGTTTAAGGTTAAAACCAAAAAAACCCATGAGCTGATATTGGATTTCGTCAGCCTTGCCATCGCCGTCAGTGTCGACCTCGCGCGCAGCAAAAATGAAGCGCTTCGATCCTGCAACATCCAAGTATAAAAAATATGTGCAGCTTGTGAATTTTGAAAAACATACAGTACCTCGATTGACTTGCGCAGGAGTCTTCTTGCGCCAACCAATGGGAAAGACAATGAAGAGCCTGCAAATAAAAAATAAACAATCAGTTTATAAAAATCTTTCATACTTATAGGGAAAAAGACCCGGGAGCACAAGGTGAAGTTTCACCCTCATATGTCTCCACTTGCGTGGACGCCTTCAGTTCGAAATTGTTGTACTTTGTAAGTGCAACGTCGAGCGCGAGCGCCCCCTCCCGATGTTTGTTGTCCTCGGATGTGAACTTAAAGAGCAAGCTAATTAAAGCAGCAGCAAAAGAGGAATAATAATAATAATAATAAAAAGAGAGTTTAAATTTAAAAAAAATGGCAGCGCTTCCCGTTAGAAGAAATATACTCGAAAAAAAAAACAGGGAAAGGCTCACTGATAACTGATAGAAGGCCACACACACTAGCTAACTATACTAAAGCTAAGTATCTATACTCCCCTCTCTAAACTATGCTATCGAATAATAATAATAACAATATAATAATAATAATAATAATAATAATAATAATAATAATAATAATAATAATAATAATAATAATAATAATAATAATAATAATAATAATAATAATAATATGTATCGTCTGCCAATTGCTGAGCCAAAATGCCATGTGCATCCAGTCCTCCATTCCATAAGGAAAGTCTCCACACCAATCGGTGGAATAAAGGAAGTGACGGCATAGAACATTAATCTAGGAGCTTTATACCAATCAGCCCATGGAAAGGGACCGATGGCCTATGTACTCCCTAAATAATAATAATAATACTATATCTGAGGCGTACTGATGCAGCTAATGGCATATCCTCAACGGACATAAGCCTCCAATACCCTTTTTCGAGGTCCTCCACCCCCCCGTGTCAGTCTCTCGCCTGATGATCGGGGCCACCGATGGAGCTCCTGAGGGCAAGACTGCACTAAGCCGAGGTTATTCCGCAGTCCCAGCAACCTCTTGCAAGACGTCACCGAATGTGCAAGTGCATACACCAAGCGCGGTTGCTAGAGCTGCCTCGAAACCCCACCCATAACAATCTGGTGTCTGCTGGGTCCTGGGCTATCAACCAGCATATGCGGAGTTTAAGATCTTTTACGCGCGCAACAACCCTCCTCCCCAGCATCTACCACCAAAGGGTTATGAGTTGGCGTCACAGTTTAACGCCTTGAGGCCATTGGGCTGAATAATAATAATAATAATAATAATAATAATAATAATAATAATAATAATAATAATAATAATAATAATAATAATAATAATAATAATAATAATAATACTATATCTGAGGCGTACTGATGCAGCTAATGGCATATCCTCAACGGACATAAGCCTCCAATACCCTTTTTCGAGGTCCTCCACCCCCCCGTGTCAGTCTCTCGCCTGATGATCGGGGCCACCGATGGAGCTCCTGAGGGCAAGACTGCACTAAGCCGAGGTTATTCCGCAGTCCCAGCAACCTCTTGCAAGACGTCACCGAATGTGCAAGTGCATACACCAAGCGCGGTTGCTAGAGCTGCCTCAAAACCCCACCCATAACAATCTGGTGTCTGCTGGGTCCTGGGCTATCAACCAGCATATGCGGAGTTTAAGATCTTTTACGCGCGCAACGACCCTCCTCCCCAGCATCTACCACCAAAGGGTTATGAGTTAGCGTCACAGTTTAACGCCTTGAGGCCATTGGGCTGAATAATAATAATAATAATAATAATAGTGCTTCTCTGTCAATGGCTGATGCATTTCTGCACATGCGCCTCCATCGTCTCACCCGTGAGGGGAGTACGAAGAATTGACGATAAGCTCTAATGACACCCCCGCAAGGGCAGTTCCAACACTTGCAGACGGACCGGTATGTTCAATGAAAATACTGGTCCAGACGGACCGGTATGTTCAATGAAAATCCTGGTGGCACCGACGGGAATCGAACTGGCGACAGGGCCCAGATGGTAGAACTTGACCACTGGGCTATCACGGTGTCCATAATAATAATAATAATAATAATAATAATAATAATAATAAATAATAAAAGAGGAACAGAAGAAAAAGCTAATAATAATAATAATAATAATAATAATAATAATAATAATAATAATAATAATAATAATAGTGCTTCTCTGTCAATGGCTGATGCAAATCTGCACATGCGCCTCCATCGTCTCACCCGTGAGGAGAGTACGAAGAATTGACGATAGGCTCTAATGACACCCCCGCAAGGGCAGTTCCAACACTTCCAGACGGACCGGTATGTTCAATGAAAATACTGGTGGCACCGACGGGAATCGAACTGGCGACAGGGCCCAGATGGTAGAACTTGACCACTGGGCTATCACGGTGTCCATAATAATAATAATAATAATAATAATAATAATAATAATAATAATAACAATAATAATAATAATAATAATAATAATAATAGTGCCTCTCTGTCAATGGCTGATGCATTTCTGCACATGCGCCTCCATCGTCTCACCCGTGAGGGGAGTACGAAGAATTGACGATAAGCTCTAATGACACCCCCGCAAGGGCAGTTCCAACACTTCCAGACGGGCCGGTATGTTCAATGAAAATACTGGTCCAGAAATAGACCGGTACGTTCAATGAAAATACTGGTGGCACCGACGGGAATCGAACTGGCGACAGGGCTCAGATGGTAGAACTTGACCACTGGGCTATCACGGTGTCCATAATAATAATAATAATAATAATAATAATAATAATAATAGTGCTTCTCAGTCAATGGCGAATGCATTTCTGCACATGTGCCTCCATCGTCTCACCCGCGAGGGGAGTACGAAGATTTGACTATAGGCTCTACTGACATCCCCGCAAGGCAGCTCCAAGCCTTCCAGACAGACCAATACTTTCAAAGAAAATATCCTTTGAAAATACTGGCACCGACGGGAATCGAACTGGCGACAGGTCCCAGATGGTAGACCTTAACCACTGGGCTATCGCGGTGCCACATAATAATAATATAATAATAATAATAATAATAATAATAATAATAATAATAATAATAATAATAATAATAATAATAATAATAATAATAATAATAATAAAATAATAATAATAATAATAATAATAATAATAATAATAATAATAATAATAATAATAATAATAATAATAATAACAGTATGAAATTAAAAAAAAAATGACAGCGCTTCCCGTTAGAGGGATTATACTCGAAAAAAAAAAGACAGGGAAAGGCTCACTGATAGAAGGCCACACACACTAGCTAACTATACTAAAGCTAGTAACTAACTCCTTTCTGTAAACTATGCTACAGTATCCAGTAATAATAATAATAATAATAATAATAATAATAATAATAATAATAATAATAATAATAATAATAATGATAATAATAATAATAATAATAATAATAATAATAATAATAATAATAATAATAATAATAATAATAACAATAATAACAATAATACCAGTCTTGATAATCTAATCCGGATAGGAATGTGAAAATTCCTTTGTGGGCCCACACGCGAACCTTCCCCGAATCCAGAGGGGGAAACCCACTCAGCTGGTCATCCTCCTCTTCCTTCTTCTTCCTCTCCTCCTCCTCCATCTTCTTCCTCTCTTCCTCCTCCTTCTTCCTCTCCTCTTCCTCCTTCTTCTTCCTCTCCTCCTCCTCCTCCTTCTTCTTCTTCCTCTCCTCCTCCTCCTTCTTCTTCTTCTCCTCCTCCTTCTTCTTCTTCTCCTCCTCCTCCTCCTTCTTCTTCTTCTCTCCTCCTCCTTCTTCTTCTTCTCCTCCTCCTCCTTCTTCTTCTTCTTCTCCTCCTCCTTCTCCTCCTCCTCCTCCTTCTTCTTCTTCTCCTCCTCCTTCTTCTCCTTCTCCTCCTCCTCCTTCTTCTTCTTCTTCTTCTCCTCCTCCTCCTCCTCCTTCTCCCTCTTCTTCTTCTTCTTCTTCTTCTCCTCCTTCTTCTTCTTCTTCTTCTGCTCCTCCTCCTTCTTCTTCTTCTTCTCCTCCTCCTCCTTCTTCTTCTTCTTCTCCTCCTCCTCCTTCTTCTTCTTCTCCTCCTCCTTCTTCTCCTTTTCATCCTTCTTCTTCTTCTTCTCCTCCTTCTTCTTCTTCTCCTCCTCCTTCTTCTTCTCCTTCTCCTTCTCCTTCCCTTTGTCCTTCTTTTTTTGCTTCTCCTTCTTCTCCTTCTCCTTCTCCTTCTCCTGTCTCTTCTGCCTTTTTGCGGGAGGAGCTTCTCCCAATCCGTCGTCCCAGGGCACAGGCTTATTCTTGAGCAGGATCCCTACGATGCATGCATTATAAATACATACATACATACATAATACCTTGTGCATTCCAGGTGTAGCTGAAGCCGCGGACCAACTCCTCCAAATCGCCTTTGCCCTGCATGTTGCACATTAAATAAATAAGTAAGTAAGTAAGTGAGCAAGCATATACCAGATCATGCTTGCAAAAGACGGCGTGGGGAATCTCCACACAATCAAAGGGCAGCACGTCTGCAGACCCGTTGATTTTAAGGAACAATTCCCCACGCGAATTTTTGAGAATGGCTTGCAGAGTCTTGGCAATGTGCTTCGTAGACATGCCAGAGTCAGAAAGTGATCCTACACGTTGACAAACGAGCAAAATGAGTTGAATTCCAAAGACATAACTACCAGTCAGCGCCTTCAACCTTAAAATTTTTCTCGGGCCGGTCTGAAATTTGAACGTGTGGAAAAAGGGTCGTGTTATTATCAAACTTTTGTGCAGAGATTTTATTAAGAGCATGACATTTCGAGAAGATGTAACAGCATTCCCGCTCTTTCCCCAGCTCAGAATGAGCGGGAATGCTATTCTTTTTTTCTGTACACAACAATCTGTGGAAAAAACTCTGCACAAAAGTTTGTGAAAAGCGACCGGCATGATTTTGCATTTCCTTCCTACGTACTCTCAACTCATGTCATCCCTTGCATGTTTCTGCTATAACGTGTTTGTTGAAGCTATAAATGTCATTTCCTAACATTGCACGACCCAGCTTAATCTATTTTTCATAAACCAGCAATTCGATGAAACTCGTTTTTGGATTGCTGTTTTGCAAACTTTTGTGCAGAGATTTTATTGAGAACATGACATTTCGAGAAAATGTAACAGCATTCCCGCTCTTTTCCCAGCTCAGAATGAGCGGGAATGCTATTCTTTTTTTCTGTACACAACAATCTGTGGAAAAAACTCTGCACAAAAATTTGTGAAAACCGACCGGCATGATTTTGCATTTCCTTCCTACGTACTCTCAACTCATGTCATCCCTTGCATGTTTCTGCTATAACGTGTTTGTTGAAGCTATAAATGTCATTTCCTAACATTGCACGACCCAGCTTAATCTATTTTTCACAAACCAGCAATTCGATGAAACTCGTTTTCGGACTGCTGTTTTGCAAACTTTTGTGCAGAGATTTTATTAAGAGCATGACATTACGAGAAGATGTAACAGCATTCCCGCTCTTTTCCCAGCTCAGAATGAGCGGGAATGCTATTCTTTTCTTCTGTACACAACAATCTATGGAAAAAACTCTGCACAAAAGTTTGTGAAAACCGACCGGCATGATTTTGCATTTCCTTCCTAGTACGTACTCTCAACTCATGTCATCCCTTGCATGTTTCTGCTGCAACGTGTTTGTTGAAGCTATAAATGTCATTTCCTAACATTGCACGACCCAGCTTAATCTATTTTTCACAAACCAGCAATTCGATGAAACTCGTTTTTGGATTGCTGTTTTGCAAACTTTTGTGCAGAGATTTTATTGAGAGCATGACATTTCGAGAAGATGTAACAGCATTCCCGCTCTTTTCCCAGCTCAGAATGAGCGGGAATGCTATTCTTTTCTTCTGTACACAACAATCTGTGGAAAAAACTCTGCACAAAAGTTTGTGAAACTGACCGGCATGATTTTGCATTTCCTCTTCAATATATTATTATTATTATTATTATTATTATTATTATTATTATTATTATTATTATTATTATTATTATTATTATTATTATTATTGTTGTTGTTGCTTGGAGCTGCCTTGCGGGGGTGTCAGTAGAGCCTATCGTCAAATCTTCGTACTCCCCTCACGGGTGAGACGATGGAGGCACATGTGCAGAAATGCATTCGCCATTGACTGAGAAGCACTATTATTATTATTATTATTATTATTATTATTATTATTATTATTATTATTATTATTATTATTATTATTTGGACACCGTGATAGCCCAGTGGTCAAGTTCTACCATCTGGGCCCTGTCGCCAGTTCGATTCCCGTCGGTGCCACCAGTATTTTCATTGAACATACCGGTCTATTTCTGGACCAGTATTTTCATTGAACATACCGGCCCGTCTGGAAGTGTTGGAACTGCCCTTGCGGGGTTGTCATTAGAGCTTATCGTCAATTCTTCGTACTCCCCTCACGGGTGAGACGATGGAGGCGCATGTGCAGAAATGCATCAGCCATTGACAGAGAAGCACTATTATTATTATTATTATTATTATTATTATTATTATTGAGTCTTTGGAGCGGAGCCGCGTCACCGAACGGCCCCGTGCTACCAATGGAGGCACATGTCCGACAGGATCAAAGGCCAATTGACTGATAAATCTATTATTATTATTATTATTGTTATTATTGTTATTATTATTATTATTATTATTATTATTATTATTATTATTATTATTATTATTATTATTATTATTATTATTATTATTATTATTATATAGCATAGTTTAAAGAGGGGAGTATAGATACTAGCTTTAGTATAACTAGCTAGTGTGTGTGGCCTTCTATCAGTGAGCCTTTCTCTGTCCTTTTTTTTTTTTAGTGATTCCCTCTAACGGGAAGCGCTGCCATTTTTTTCATGTGTATTTCAAACTTTAGGTATGCCATGCTGAGGGCTAGCAAGGCGCCGATATATGTGGCACACCGTGGTGGTGGCTACGGAGTCTTTGCTGATAAATACCTTCCTCCTTCTTTTCAGCTTGGGCTCCTCGAACCAGGAGGAAAGTCTTTGCGTGCTGCAGATCATGCTGCATTTTCTGATCATTTCACTATGAAAATTGGGAGTTCCCTGCAAACAGGGATGCATCCAATTAAATTCATTAACGAATCGAGCAGGAATGCAATGCATCTCATCAACTCTTCATCGCAAGGGTTCAACAAGCTCGACGATGACACTTGCCGACCGAACGTGAAGGTAAATTATGTTAGTTGTTACATACATCCATGCAATGTAAGTTTTTGTTACGTGTGTTGTATTTTTTCTATAAATATTGTTGTAAATAATGTCAGGTCAGCCAGGGTACTCCTATTGTGACTGTCACCACCGCAATATCGAAAGATCAAGAGATTTTGCTCAGCTATGCGCCTAATCCAGACCTAGAGATAGCTACGCTGCCAAGCGATGCACATCCGGTCTGGTTGAAAGAGGCTGCCAAGGAAGGAGCTAAAATCCCAGTTTTCCTGTTCGAGACTGACATTGGTCATGTATGTTTCATCGTTCCTGAGAAAGAACATCCGCTTCCACTTAAGTCAATTTCCTTGCTTCATGAAGCAAAGGTTGAACTTTTAGCGTCGGTCAGCAGTATTAGTTCTGATGGAAAGCAACCGCTCTCCAGGTCATCATCTATTCCGCCGGAAAAAAAGAGGAAGCTTCTCGACAGCGTGTCCTCAATTTCAGATAGTCGCCGCACGCTTCTGCCCAGGGAAAGCTCGGACATTACAGTCATCACAGAAAAATCAAGCTTGAGTGATGCACAGGTAAAAAATAAATAAATGAAAATTATTACTGAGAAGATTCTTTTTTACAGGCAGGTGTTCCTGACGTTGATGCTAACCTCGACAGCTGGAAACAGTCAGACAGTTCTACTGTCACTACAGGATATGATGTTAGTAGCTGCAGCAGCTCTAGACTATATCTTCCTACTGGCTCCATGGTAATTTTTTTTCTCTACCTGTCTATGTTCATGCTGGTTAATGTTCATAAGCGATCTTGTTTGCGTAGAACGTCGACGAAGAGTGTTCAGATACGGATTCAAACGGTGATGCTGCATCTATCAACCCTGGATTGCTTCCTCCTCTGGTCGGCGTGGACGATGCGGAATTATCCAACGAGCTTCGATTGAACTTCGACGAGCTTATGGAATCGAATGAGCTGTTGTATAACATCATGAGATTATCACCAATTCCTTACAGCAGACCACGTAAGAATCCAACGCGCCCCTACACGATGAAAAGTCGCACGAAAGGTGCAGTGAAGCTTCAGAGACCGTCTGCGCTCCAAAAACTGTTGGGGATTACCTTCGCCGACTTGGACAGGGAAGTTAAGTCTGTGTTATTCATTTATCGACACGCGTGATGTGCTTTACACGAGAGCGAAGAATGCGTCATCGTCTCTCAGTGAGCTTTATTCTTGGGCAGCTTCGCAGCTTGAATCGTTTCAAACAAAAACTGGATCGTTTCAGTATATGTATTTAACGGAGGCTGTGTGCAAAGTAGCCTGGCAGCGTATCTACGGGATCGGTGATAAAGTTTTGTCAAGAGCACACAAACTTCTTGCAAATAACACGAAGGTTTTGACAAAAAGCTACTCAACCGTTCCTGAAACAGAAGATGTGGTAGCAGTATTACTCTGCGAGAAGTTCATGGAGAGTTACCCGGAGATATGCAGCGACGGAATATGGAGGATGCAAGAAATGGCTCAGGACGCAGGAGTCCAAAACTATGTTCGCGAGAATTGGAAAGATATGTGCCTTCGGTTTGGTTGTTCGAAACGAGTTTATCCAAATAATCCTCCGACAGACAATACGATCAACAAAGTTTGGCGCATGGATTTTCCGCACGTCAAGTTTGTCAGAGGTATTATGCATATTTTCGTTATCATTACTTATTACAGGTTTGTTTTGCAGAAGGAGATTTCTCAAAATGCGAGATCTGCACAGAGCTTGCTGCTGATCATTCTAACGGTTTCAGGACTGAAGTAGAAGCTCAAGAATGGCGTCGCCGTAGCAGGCTTCATCACAAAATTCACAGGGCGTGCCGCGTTGCCAGCATGCAGCGCAAGAAGGCAGCACCAGCAGATTTTGCTGCCACAGTCATATCAGCCGATATGAAACCGCCAGTGAAGATCCCATCTTGCCGCCGCGCCGCGAAAGATTTCAAAGGAAAAATTGTGTTTCGCCTTTGCGTTGGAATCAATACCTGCTACACTACCGATACGCATTTTATTCTGACGTACCTTGAAGGCGCGGTAGAACACGGCGCGAACAGCAACATTACTATGCTTGCCGCACTTTTACATTGGCAACTTTGGAACCCTCGCACAATGCAAGCGTGGAAATTATATCTTGAGTGGGACGGAGCTGGTGATAACACCGCGTGGGCGATGCTGGGTTTCCTTGGGCTCAATGTCGTTGACAGAGGAATCCGTTTCCAAGTAGAGTCACATCGCAAGCCACCAGGGCACGGGCACGATGGAGATGATCAGGAATTTCGAGTTATGGATATCGGGTGGAAGAGCACCTTCCTGACAACTAACATCGCTCAAGCGTTATTAAAGCTCATTCTTGCATTCAAGAAGCAGCACAAGAAGAGGCATGTGCTGGTTGTTCTCGGATGTAACTACGACTGGATGACTCATTTTAGCCCGTGTATGAACAAGAGTTTCAAAAACTACAACAAACCCTTGGCATATAGAATCACCAAGAAAGATCCTGACGCTTTGCCGACTGTAGAGATCGCTACTTGGGGAGACGCACAGGATTTTCATGGAGTGCGTGATGATCCCAGAGGAGAACCGATCAATTTGTTTATCGGACGCCCCGGTAATAATATTATCTATCTTTCTCTTTCTCTCTCTCTCTCTCTATATATATATATATATCTCTCTCTCTTTCTCTCGTTCTATCTATCTATCTCTCTCTCTATTTATGACAGCGACCGACATGCCTCCCAAGCTTCCAGTCGGCTACTTCGTCAATCCGCGCCTGAAGAAGGATATTCGTGCTTTGGCTACTAAATACCTAGGGCCGGATGAGCGAGCACATGTGGAGGAAATGTTAGCAGGTGGAAATTTGACCAGAGTAGAGGTGGATGGAGATTACTTCGAAGGCGGCCTGCCCGGCCGTCCTGCTCATATGTCCTGTGTCGATGCAAAAGGCAAGGAATGGAGAGCAGAATTTCGATTGATCGACGAGCTACCTGTAAATTGGATGGAGTTGCCTCAAGAACGACAGGAGAAAATGAACGCACTTACGCGTTTGACCGATGAAGAGCTGCTGTCCTTACCACGCACTTATTTTGTTAATGAAGGACGTCCTCCAGCTCACCCGAGATGGCGTGGTGCAAGACAGCTTACTAGCGAAGAAAAGCAGGAGCAGGATTTAGCATTTGGAAATGCTTCTGAGCCTTGGCGGAAAATTCTCACGTTGCTAAGATCGTCAGAGGAAAAAAAGCAATTTGCGTCCAAGCAGATGGTAGTTAGCGAATTGAAATCATGGATGAGAATGCATGGTGTTGCAACGCAAAACTCCGATCGGAAACAGTTCAAGAAGGCAGAGCTTATTGAACAAGCGTGGAACCATTTCGAACGATGCGACTGTGGGTTCCCTGAGGAAGAAGAGCTTGGTGCTGCTCAGCCTGCATAACCAGTGGCAGATTCAGAGGATGACTTATCTGATACTTCATCTTCCAGTTCATCAACTGACTCATCGTCTGATCGATCTTCTGGTTCAGAGGAAGAAAAGCATGGTATTAGTTTTCTTCTTCTTCTTCTTCTTCTTCTTCTTCTTCTTCTTCTTCTTCTTCTTCTTCTTCTTCTTCTTCTTCTTGTTCTTCTCCTCCTTAACATGATGCTATCCATATTGTAGATGATTCAGATCGCTCCGACGCAAGTTGGAGAATGCGTAACTCAGGAATCCGTTTGCGCGGACGTCGCCGCGCACGTCGTGCTGCGGGTGGACGTGGACGTGGACGTGGACGTGGTCGTATGTGATTATTTTTTTTGAATGAATTTTTCTGGGTCCGACTTTTTCATAATGGTTTTTGTCTAGGGCAACTGCAACTGTAACGCTTCTTCTAAAAACTGAAATTAGAAATTTGTTTAACTCTGATAATGCACCAGAATCTGATGTGAAGCGTCCTCCCTCCGACCCATTCCCCCCCCCCACCCCCCCCCCTCCCCCCTCTACGTACCAGCGTACGTCACAGCGGGCAAACAGAATTTTTTGAAGGTAAAACCATGTCTTAATATAGTAAAATGCTTAATATAAGCAAGAATAAACAGTAAAAGCAAATTCTGCATGTTCGGCATTGTTATCATCATAGATTCATGGTAGCCGGGACTACGAAAAAGTAGAAAAATTACCGTGTCGGACCGGTTCCTGCCCACCTCTGAAGATGAAGTTAAAGTGTATTACAATTAATAAAAACATATTTTAATATTATTTTTATATATTCTGCAATCAGGGAATTCATTTCCTTTCATTTCCACACGTTTTCAAAAAAGTCCATATACTTCATGGAAAATTTCGGAAAAAGGGATACCCCCAAGATTGTCGAATGTTTAGTTCTACTACTACTACTACTACTACTGCTTATGCTACCACTAGTACTTGTTGTGCTTGCAAGATTGGAAACCCTGCATATCTGCTGTACACAATCCTATTATGCACACTTGGTACAAACCTGGGACTATACGAGGTTTGTCAAGAGGCGTGACAAACTTTTATATATGTGACAAAGTGCGAGGTTTCGATAGATACGACTGCAGGATTAAAGTGTTGCCTGGATAATCCGGCTTTCTGGATTTGGCTCTCCCCCATGACCATCGGTTCCCCCCAGAGGACCAGGAAAGGGCCTTCAACTATAAGCCTGATCCATCTGGAACCATGACAACATCGAGATAGCTCCCAGAGATTTCTTGACTATGCCTTTGCGCTGGATGATTTGTCTGTCTCGCCCTTTGTGTCTTGGTCCGGTCTTTTCTGTTGCTTTCTTTCTTAGCTACCTCTCTGACTCTTTCTAAGCTACCTCCCTGTCTCTGTCCTTTTTACTTTGTATCTCCCTCTTTTTCGTTTTTCACTCTCTTGAACCACTTATCTGTCTTACTCTCTCTCTCTCTCTCTCTGCTCTTCATCTGTCTCTCTCTCTCTTTCTCTCTCTCTCTCTCTCTCTCTCTCTTCTTTCTCTCTCTCTCTCTCGTTCAGCTCTCTCTCTTCTCTGACTCTCTCTCTCTCTCTCTGACTCTCTCTTTGTCTTCTTCTCTCTCTCTCTCTTTCTCTCTCTCACTCTTTCTCTCTCTCTCTCTCACTCTTTCTCTCTCTCTCTCTCTCTCTCGTTATCTCTCTCTCTCTCCTCCTCACTATCTCTACACGGGACCCTGCGGATAATGTCCATTTACACCCATCACCCAAGAACACAGCCCCGGATGCAGAATATATCACCACACAATAACCACCTGCTAACCTCAACAGTACCAAGGACCCGGTGGGCCTGCCCAGCCACAAGGCACAATCCGGACCCCCTCCCCACAAGGGTAGGCCCGGAAGTGAGCCGTAAGGAAGTGGGACAGAACCAGGGGGGCTCCTAAATGACAACCGAACTCAAAAGGACCAAAAGGTCTATCCAACGGTTACCACAGTACTTGGCCCAGATCTCCTCAATAACAGAGGTCGGTCTGGAGGCGAGCTACGAGGGACTGGGCAAACCCTAGCACCACCCCTACACACATGAAACTACAATACCAAAAGGGAGGAAGAGGAGGAGGAGAAAAGGAGGAGAAAAGAAAAGGGGGGGGAGGGTATACAAATATCAATATATATATATATATACCAAGTCTGGGGGCCTTCACCCAGGTAAACCCATATCCCAATCCCAAACCCCCGACAGACCACCAGACGTACCAACACCCACAACCGGCGCCGCAAACATAACAGGCACCAAGACGAGAAACCCCCCCACACCCAAACACCAGCCCGGTCAGAGGCACAGGGGCTAACATCAAGAACTTGGGCAGGATACTAACACCCTTACCCAGCACACCACTCTTCCTTGGGATATCGGAAGCGACCAGATTGGTTCTACTCAGAGGAGCGGCGAGAAGGGCCTAAATCGGCAGCCTCCCATATGGGTAGGCTCGTCCGAAGTAGGCCCTACTCAGCTGCATCTCGGGCAACAGCGTGGCCCCATCCGACGACGTAGCACCATATTGAGGAGAAGACCACCATGGTTCTGTAAGGAGGAGCGGTACGGTAGGGCTAACCCTAAGCGCACCTGCATCTCGTACAAAAACAAATTGGCTCGACTCGCAATGATGGCTGCATACAAATCGGGTTTTTCCAAACCAGACAAGGAAGGAATAGGGAGAAAAGAAGAGGAGGGACAAAAGAGAGCCCTACATGAACACCCCATCAACGTCCCATCACACATGCAGGCGACCAGCCCCGAAGCAACCCGCCACCTGGTGACCAAGCTACAGAAGCATACCTACGGACGTGCAGAACTCCACCTCTTCGAACCAACCCAACAGACACCCACCCATCTCCTCCCCGTGGTAAAGACCACCGGTCAAACCACACGCCACACTCCTGTGGTTCACGCTCGGTAGCACAGTTACTAGGCAGGTCCAAGTCCTCTTCCAAAGCGGAACACAATTCCGAAGTGGAGTCGACAGTGGCCCTGATAACCTAGCAATACCGATAGTGGATAGGCCCTAGCTTTCTCCAGACAAGGAGTACTACTCCAGCCTGAGGGGAAGCAGAGGACCCGTCCACATCGGCCAGTTGCCGGAAAATGAACCAACAGGAAGCGCAAGAGACAGGAGATACACCCTCCGCACCTATCATGACCCCACCCACATCCACGCCCCGACTACTTAATGGCTATTGGAAAACGCTGCCTAACTGGGGCCAGACGTGCTTCGCTAACAGCGTTATCCAATACATTACACCACTAGTTATTTGGATGCAACGATCATTCCCCACAGGTTCCTGGCGCGAACAACCGATAACACAGCTGATCCAAAGGATGGCCGTAGCCCCTGACCTCACAACCCACACTGATACGAACACGATCCTACGACTAGCCCAGGTCCTATCAATCATATGCGAGGAGAAACCAGGGATGATCACTGGCGCGATATACAAACAATGCAAACCGCACGTACCGCAGATGCGTACCCCTACAAAGAGTACCCCATCTTCCCAACCAGGGTGTGCACACGAGTTCCTCACACACATCCTATTGCAACTGACCGAGGGCATTCCAACGTCACAACCGTCAACGGATACAAAGGGGCTCCCCGTGCCGGGTACTACGGAACGTCTTAGCGAAAGCAACACAAGAGAACGCCTGCACCCCAGTATCCAAATGCGCACGATGACGGAGATCAACTGCCACAGGTGCCACTATCACTCCATCCGGCACATCCCATCCAGTTTCCCGACTCTACGCTGCATACTGCCGGCGTCCCTCAGTCCAACGAACGTGCAGCTAGCACCAGTACGGATTGAGACGTGCATCTGGAACGAACTTGCAATCCACAAAATCCCGGATACCGAGACGTACAAATGCGACTGCCCGGAAAAACACGACACGCCAGATCCCAATCCTCCCGGGAACGGCTCGATTGCATCCCCCTAGACTTTCTTAACATAGAGGTCAACCGCATAGCCTATAACGGGGAAAGAAGGGTAACATCCACCGCTGGCCAATCGATAAATAACAACCTCCTCCTGGTAGACTTGAACCACCTAGATCTCTCTGCTTACTTCTCACCTATTTACACGATCAACCGAGAGGCCATCTACACGCCGATCTCCTTCCTACTACACAAAGGGCCCACGGTCAACGACGGCCACTGGATGGCAGTAATAAGGGACCCCCATCATGGTTGGAGACTCCACGACGACAGTCGATGCCTCATCTTGGACCATTGGCGGGACCAAGACCTCACAGCAGTATTTAAGAGAGTCATCCTGCCTGACGATCCTCCTAACTCAGCACTCCAGACAGTACCTACGGAACTCTTACACCTCAATATTTACGAAACCATCACGGCAGTGCTATACCAACGGGTTGACTTGGGGGCGGAGACCCCTACAGGGCACTCCACACAACCCCTCCCGTCACACTCTCCATTCTTCCTCCCAACCATACCGCGTCACTCCCACATCCCAGAGGCGCCCCAGGCATATCCACAGTGGATGCGAGGTCCACCTATTACCCTGCGTGCACCTGACGTTCCTGACGTCGTCATGACTCTCCAAGCATCAAGGAAGCGAAAGCCCACCGAGACAGGGAGCCCTGACAGATCCACACCTGCGTTATGGGAAAAACTATGCAGGGGAATCCTCAGAGATATGGGAAAAAACACCCATAGGTCAGGCAACGGTGAAATTTATGACGCGATCCCACCTACTGGCACAGGCACCGGACAGCAACGGCATTCTAGGATATGACTTCGGTGGGAAGTCACTCCGCCCGGTGCTAGTCCCCTCCCTAACCCAGGAAGTATGGGACCTACTAAGCTATAAAACATGGGTCCCAATAACAGGAGCCCTGATCACAGTTTGTAATAACAACCCACAGGAAGAGACGGTACTCGGCTTCCACCGAGACGACGAACGATTCATGTCCCACGACGAGGTGATCAACCTCAGCTTCGGACCAACCGCGGAGCTCCGGATTATGCCGTATGGCCAGCAAGCGCGCGCCAAACTAGATGGACAAGCCCTTATCCTCAACAATGGCACTTTCCACACCTTCAACAGGTTTCAACTCCACAAAGTGAGCATGCCTCCTAACCGTCCAAATGACCCGACCCGCCGTATAAGCATCTCATTTAGAGTCTTCACCACCTGGGCGGAGATACCCCCGCCCCTCCGCCCCCGGATCGCACAGGGTAACACAAACCTTCAACAAACACTAGCAGCCTGGAAAGCAAAGAACCAGGCCGATGAGCCACAAAGCGATTCAACTGGTTACGGGATAGAACCACTTCTTGCCGCACGATTCCACGATATCCAGGGGATCATCGACCTAACTCTGGAATACATTGGCCTCCACACCCCGCAGAACGGTAGGATTCTGACAGTCACGCAGACCGACCACATCGACGAGGGAAAACCCCTAACACCCCCATGGCAACCCCGAACTATCGCCTTAATCCAGTGGGACGAAGAGGTACGGCAGGCCATCATGACGAACACCCTCATGCATCTTCGGGGTATACACAGTACTATGATTTTTCAGGAAATAGTACAGTCGACACGGTTCAAACAATCCGACAGACACCATTTCTGTGTCCTACTATACCGCCCAGAGGTCCCCATTCACGCAGACCTCAGTACTAGTATGATATGCCCCCCGGACTCAAAATGGGCAGCTCCGACTGCCATACTCTTCAACCAAGCAAAGATCCGCCAACAAGTCCTTACCACGACGAAAGACTGCATGTTCTGGGACCAAGTACGCGATGGGCAGCACAACAAGCCGCCAACCTGCGCCTCTTTCACAGGACCCAGGCCAGGGAGGAATGTCCAGGGACATACCCTAGATACCACATCGCATCGATCAAGACTGCCCGACAAGGATGGTTCCTCCTCATCGACCCCCAGTGGACAAATGGATTCTTTGACCATGTCTCCGCTATGGAACGGAAAATCTTAAGAGGAAGCATCGACCAAGTCGCGCCAGAATACCGAAGAGTAGTAGTCCAACGCCGGACACCCGATCGACCACCCATAGGATTCGACTACCGAGGTGATTTCCAATGGCTGAATCAGGGGTTCTGGCACTGTGGTATGATTACACAGATTGCCCACTACCCCGAATACCGCCCAGAAGATCCATCAGATGACTACCCCACATATTGGGTTACTTTTTACTCAAGAAAGGGGGCGGTGCGGTGTAGCCGGGTTGGGGAAGTACCTGACCCGCAGTACAAGGAGGCCGCCTGGTCATCCGCCAGGGATCCAAACCATTCCCCGAAGTCCCCATGCACCCGGACCTAGGCAAACAACCCCAAGCAGCTCCAAACCCTCGACCAGATCCGGCAACGACCAAGGGAAATGACCCCTCTCCACCGGAAATACCGGAGGCCACAGCTTCTCTGAAGGAACCAACAACGTCTCAAAACCAGAACCTACCTCAACCGGAAATTCCGCCGGCCAAGGGCATCGAGGCCCCAGCCACACCACCATCCACCCGCCCATCTCTCCCCACAGGCTCCCTAAGAAAAACCACTTCTCCGCCTCAGCCATCGGCCCGCATATCTTCGAGGGAGTCACTCGCAAAAGCCGCAGCAAGTCTCCGCCGACAGCGAGAGCTGACTCGGACGACGAGATCGATCTTGAACATCTCATCAACGACGAAGCTGAGGGCTGGCGCCTTGAGCAGGAGGAAAAACGTCAGCAATCCCGGAACACTCCGCCGCCCCACACAACCCCCACACCAGACAAGTGCAAAGAGCAACAGACAAGGGCCTCAGTGGACACCCCCCAGGAATGAGCAACCAGGCCCCCCCTCTACCGATATCGACAACCTCACAAGTGGACCAGGGCAATGGGGGCGGGTCCTCCCCCCCTACACGGCCAGGGACCCAAATAACACCGACACACCAAACCCAGAATACCTCATCCCCCCTCGGCGACCAAGGGGACGAACGCCCACCCCATCCTGATGCTACTTCATCGGCAGGAGCCCCTCGGGATAAACAACCTCCGATCCGCCTGACATTAACCAGAACTCAACGAGACACGAGAGAAACCAAGATGTCCCAGGAAGATTCCAAAAACCCACTGGGATCAGGGACAAGTCACCCACCTCCCCAACACGCTCCCCCTCCCGGCCGCACCTATAACCCCATCCCGGAGATCGGAAGCAAGATCACACAAATCCTAAAACTCAGGGCAGACTTCGGGGAGAACCGCCAATGCCTACTTACTAATCATATCCTCTCACCTCCGGGCCCCCAAGACATAAGTAGACAGATCACGAGGTTTCTGAGACAACGATCATACTACAAGCACGTGCTGACCCCCCTGCTCCTTACAAGCCCCAGGAGGCAATGGACCCTGCTCATCCTCTCCAAGACCCTCAAACGAGAGCTAGTAGGAACCACATTTGGTCAGACACCCAGCCTCAGGTCCGTGCCGAGCAGGAACAACCCCCTCATAATTTGGCTCCACCCGAACATATACCAGTTACAGGGACCCACCCTGCCTATACGGCAGGAAGTCAAGGACTGGATATCTGCGCTCGGCACAGCTGAAGTCATTCCCAAGAAGGTAGAGCTAGGCGTCGTAGCAGGTCCGCTCAACCACACAGCCGGAACGGAAGAGGACACCATCGAATTGCACGTCAAAACCTTCCTTTCCTCCCCAAGCGGTTACCAAGCATGGATACAACCCAGGGACCGGGCGACACCTAATCCCCCCCAAAAGCCCAACTGCACAGGGAACCCGCCCTCCCACAGACCGCCCAGCATGCCAGTTGACCACGGGTGGGCACGCAGGGGATATGGATAGGAAACGCTCAGATACATCGAGACAGGGAGCCTCGACTACCACATCCGCAGGCCCAGCTCGAGGGATCCTTCCCATCACTGGAATGCCAGGATAGACCGGAAAGATCTCCCCTTCTGCTCGGACCGAACCCAGGATGCCCTGAACAACGAACGACCACAGCCAGCACGGAATCGTGCAGGCATGCTGACTTTATCCACCACGAGGACAGGGAGGGAGGATCCAAACCCTTGCGAACCGCCACCGAAAAAGAAGCAGGCGATCATTAGGAGAGCTAATAAGACACTCCTTCCATCACCGCTCACCTCATCCTCACCCCACCCCTCTACGCTACTCCCTCAGGGGATGCCAGCCCCGGATCATTTTATATTCGGATCCGGGGAGACCCCACACCCCTGTCGCAAACCGATCTCCCCCGACCATCGCTCCCCGTCCAGCAGCTCCTAGGCGAATTCACCATCAGCGCACTTCTCCAAAACCCCTTGATCCAACTGGGATATGACCAGATTTCCCAAATTTAAACCATAGCAGCGGCATCTGCCAAGGCCAACACTGTAGGCACCCCATCGTGGGAACGGGACATCTGGGCGACCCAGCAAGATTGAAAAACCCTCCTGGTGCTTCCGGACAACCTCCCCGGTGCACAATGGCCGCCCACGCCACCACTACACCTACAATAGGGCGGCCAAGAGTATCTGGGCGGCGCTGACCGTCCCTCCCACAACCACGACTATCCCGGCCTTGCAAGAGGCCCCACCACCTATACAGCGTCCACCTGCTCCACGACAAGCTTCCAACCCGGTCACACCCATACCTGTCCAACACACTAAACGAGCCATGAAGCGGTACCGGCAACGCATGAAGATGAAAGCTAAACGTGCCAAGCTCACCCACGCCGTGGAGGTACCCCCAACCACAGGCCCGGCGAAAGGGAGCAACCCCCACCAACTAAACCGAAACAACCACCACATCCTACACCATCCCCCGCTTCACTGACACTCCAACAGGGGAAACAGAAGAACCCACAGGCACCCCCAAGACAGATAGCGCTCACAGCGGCCAAACCACAAAAGCCGACACAGACTCCGAGAACAGCGAAGTCCAAGGCTCCTTCGAACACTAAGAAGGGACCCCCGCCCAAGGCCGTGGTAAAATCTGAACCAGCTACCCAACTGAAGACCCACCGCCAGGCACCAGCCCCACTCCTCTCCACAAAACAGGGACCTCCGGTCAAACAGGTCTCATTCACTACACAGCGAAGTCCACTCGAGGACCCATCAGACTCGAACTCGTCGTCCAGCTCATCCGAAGACGCGGACGAATCGGAAGAGGAGAAAAACCAATCAGAGGAGAAAGGTGATGACAACCAATCCGAATCGGAAAGGGAGGAAAATCAAGACGCATCGGAAGGGGTGGACCAATCGGAGGGGGAGGAAAACCAATCCGAGGCCGCCTTAGGAGCCCAGGACGAGACAGACTCAACCGCAGAAGGAGATGAAGGCTCACCAAAACGCGACGGGAAAGACCAAAACGCAGAAGTGCTCCAAGCGACACTTCATCCGCCTCCGCGAATCGTCACAGTCCGGCGGCGGAAGATACACATTAGCAGTGAGTTTACTCCAGCAGCCAGAGACCATGAGCCCCAGCGGACCATGAGGTTGCCCACGCCTTCCCATCGACAACCCCCAGGGAAGGGAGGAAAGCCCCTTGGGCCTAAACGCCAACAGCCGCCCCGGGAACCCCATGTCGATATCCACACGCAGGTAGGGGGAAAGAGAAAGTCCACTGCCACTACCCAGCCGTCCAAGGAGCCACTCCCCACAGGGAACACGTGCAACCGCCGAGGAATCCATAACCCTGGAACCATGTGCTGGATCATTACCACCATGCAAGCATTAGCATCAACACGGGACTTACCACAAACTGTACAAGCATGGACGCGGCAACAGAGACTGCCTCAATCGGGCTCACCTCAACACACCCTCCATCTCATCAGTAATACTCTGACAACCCTGACCCCCAAGAGAGGGATGGGCACCTGGGCCCCCCTAAGAGTACCGTGGCTTGGGGATGCAACAGCCCTGTCACACCTGCACCCCACCTTCAAACCAGGCCATCCAGGAACCATCCACAAGGCCATAAAAGGTATCCACGCTCTCCTTCGAATGATCGAAGACCAGGATGGGAGCAACATAATCTCAAAATGGCAATGTCAAATCACCTCCAGCAGCCAATGCTACGCTTGCGGTGGATCAACATCCAGCGAACGCATTGATCCCATCATTGAATTGCATACTCCCCAGGACAGGCCCCTCCCAGGATCTCAACTCTCCCTGGAATCCCTCCTGCAACATTGGCGCAGACGCCAGGACGACCGCAAGTGCTCCCGCTGCAGCCACACCCTTGAGACAGAACAGTCCCTAATGAACAGACCCTTGACCCTTTGGTTCGCCATCACACACACCAACCCAGGCCAACATCCCTTACCACAGCGCGACAAGGTTATAAAAGATCTGCCCCCGCCTCGCTTGACGATCCCGGAAAAACTCTGGGTCAAGCCTGATAGCTGGGGAGGTAAGGGTCAGCACGGATATACACTAGACGGAGCTATTTGCAGACGGAGCGCCCCAGACCAGGAGCTCCCCCACCTGGTATTCCTGACCCCCCAACCCGACGGGACATGGATATGCCTTGACGATACCAAACTGTCTATCCTCCCTCCTAAACAGGGATGGGGATTCATAGGAAAACATGGAACAGTACTGGTATACAATCAGATTAAGCCATCCAAACCCACCATGGCGCCTCAGCCCCCCATCGCCGCTGCCAACCCAACCGACCCACTACCACATCAAGACCTCTGCGACGCCCACCCAATACGTAAAAGAGATCCCAAACACTGGCACCACCGCCTCGCCCTGAAGATCAAGAAACTACGTAAACTAACAGACAGGGTCCGCAATGAGGAAGAACAAAGAAGCAAACACGTGATCTCACAACACGCACTTTCTCTTCTGAACCAGGCAGTCCATATGGAATCCCGCCTTAATGCACCGGCCGGCCTCCCATGGACACAAACATCTTCACTGTACAAGCACGGGCACATACCTTCCAATTCCCACGTCCTGCGCAAATACCTCTCCAAATGTCCCGACCTACCGAAACCACCACCCTCATGGGTAACACGACCCCTCACAGGCCGCCTTGCCTCCCCGATATTAACCGGGACCCAACGCCAACTAGGCCTTGCATGCATAGCCGCCAACATAGATCCCACCCCACAGGGGCCGAAAGTCCTCCCCAATCCGAAACTCCCCATCACCGTCCCAGACCCCAAATCCCCACCATGGAGCACATACCACACCCAGATGCCCCCCTCAGCGGCACAGTGGGTCTTAGAAATGCTGCTCTTAACCGCAGCCATGGGTACCAAGATAATCATCCCCTCCCTGGATTCCCACCCGGGACAGACAAAGCCATGTCCACGCCACATCATGGAAACCATCCTGTTCCAAGACCACGTATGCCTCATCCCATGCTGGTACACGCTGAAACTGCACGAGGTTATAGGACACATTCGACACAGAAAACCACACTCTATCCTTATCAACTGCCAACCAGTAGAGTGTAATATACTCCTCCGACATGATCGACGATACCACCCGGACAAGAGCTACTTTCCGCCATCAAGAGCACCGTGGCTGAACCCCCAACGGGTCCTCCTACCAGTTATCCGCCACAACACACTCAAACAACTCCTAAAACCACGCAAAGACCCCCCGCGCTTTACGTGGATCTATTTAGATATCGGAGCCCAAGATGGGGTCCTAGAACTGGAGGCTACTGACGCCCCAGAGGCGATCACGGACATACACCCCAACAAACAGGATCTTATAATCTCCCCCGTGAAATGGGCCGAAGTCGCGGCACGGTTACTCCAAATGGACAAAACGTACTTCAATGCGACTCGTCAACCCACCTCGGATAGCACGACCCCCACGCCCGTAGACTACGATGCAATTGAAAAGGAGAACAGTAAGATTCGGTCCGGCATCCTTTGTCGCCACGGTCTAACAAACCTTGGGGACTGGATAAGCGGTAGACTCAATAATGCCCGCATGAGGTTAGAACAGCAATACCGACCAGGGGATCCAGACGAACCCATTCCTACTAAAACATCCCGACCCACCCGACCGAACTGGAGAACAAAGAGAACACTAGACATGCTCCAGGAACCCCGGCAGGATAATCACCCCGAGAGATTGAACGAGCCACGAGACAAACCCTCGAAATGGACGCCCCTCCAACGGGAAAAATTCGAGACCAGCGTCCAAGCAAGCATAGCAACCCAACAAGGCCCACAGGCGCTGATGACCAGAGCAGTCGCCGCAGCGCGCGCCGCTGCATCTGACACACACCCACCACAACAAGGAGACCAAACATCACCCCTTCAACCCACAACCACACCACCTCAGCGCGACCAGCGACGCCGACCCACACAGATTCCCGCCACAAGACTGGTCTTTCAACAAACCCTCACGGAAATCCACGGATTCCTAACAAAAGGTGACCTACCACCAAACCCAATCCTTACGTGGAAACGATGGGAACAACTAGCCAGAACCCTGGACATCCAATCAGGGACTAGGGCAATCATGAGGCTATGGTCACATCGAGAAAAGGAAATCATACAACCACTAACCCGGGAGCAGGAAGAGGATCTTAAAGAAGCCACGAACACCATTGCCCGGGCACGGGATCAACTAAACCGCACCCATCAACGCAGTCAAATGGACGCGAGACTACGGGCAATGCCGGACCACTCCACCCAGAATGCTGAATGGGATGCAGACCGGTGCCTATTATACCGCAAAGCAAGACAAGCCAAACCTCGCCTCCACCCCAGTCACCAGGACACTACTGCCCATTACGCCGAACTATTCAGGGCGCGTCTCCACACCCCCAGGGAGGCTCACCAACTGCTGGTGGCCGCCCTAGGACCCCAGGCTGCAATACTGACCCCCGACGCATCGGAGCAACATAGTCGACAGGATATTCTGCTAGGTGCGCTCGACGCCCCTACCTCCCAAGAAACCCCTATGCCCCACCATCAAATCCCCACACCAGCCGAGGACCCATACCCTCTCAACGTCCCCGTTGTCACGGAACAGGACCTCACCCAGGCCTGGGGAACGAGCATAAGGGATTCCTGGGATGAGCACCTACGCCACATTGACCAGCCCCAGTGGACCAATGCGATCATCGAATACACAACACAACAAGTCACCGACGCGGGAAGGGACCCCCAAATCCTCCACAACCTAACATACCACCACCGCCACTGGGACCAGTACGGTACAGCCCGAGTACCCAAACCACGACCACCAAGGAGAACATGGTCCCTGTACCCAGCACCCGACCCGATGTGCATAGTCCATATCCTCCGGGAACTGGGTGGCGGGACAGAAGGGACAAACGCCTACCTCTGTACACGAATATGGCAGAGAACGCCCAGAGACCCCAGGACCGTGTTTCAAATACTCCCCACCGGTGCGGTAGCACTTCTATTGCACAAACTCCCCCGGAATCTTAGGGACAAACACCATATCGACACCCTAATTCCCAAGGTCCAGGCAGACCCACCGGCACGGGATCACCCCGGAACCATACGGGATGCCATAGACAGGAGTACCACGGCGATAATACACGTAGATGGGTCTAGCTTCCCAAACTTGGGCAATGCGGGAGGGTTCGGGGCCATCCTGATTCACCAAGAAGCCATTATCGCCATATATGGATCCCATGCCAACCCGACCACCAGCGCACATCAAGAAGTCGGAGGGATGGCTATGGCCCTTCATTACGTCCGTACCAGCGGATGGCGCCCCCAGCAGACCTATGCGTTCACCGATTACAAGGGACTCGCAGACTGCCCCCTGGAATCCGAGTACCAAAAACTTTTCCCGGAAAGGCCGCAGCCAATCTTATGGGACGCAATAGCTAGATATAAGATCGAGATGGGCCACCTACACATCCAGTGGATCGCATCCCATGTGGAGAATAGCTTCAAATGGCAACATTGCCTAAACGAGGTATGCGACCGGTTGGCCAAGGAAGCAGCACTCCTACCCATCCACCGCTTGATAGACGACTGGGCCCGAACACATCCTGGGGACCACACACAGACCCTACGCCAACATACTCCCTCTCCAGGCTACCGCCTCAACATCCCGGGAGGATATACACGGATCCTGACGCGTATCCCCTCCAACTTAACTACATACCCGGAGAGGTCACAAGCCATCCAAGAAGCACGCCGGGACTTCTCCATGGAGGAACTAAAAGCAGCGATACAGAGCAAGAAAGGGACCTCAGCAGGATTGGATCAAGTCCCACCGGCTGCACTGAAAATACTTTCTGGACCCGGCCAAGCATATATCCTACAATACTTTAACAAATGCTGGAGGGAAGGAGTCATACCCACAGAATGGAAAGCCACCCAGCTTGTCCAATTATGGAAAGAGAAGGGGACGGGGGCTGATCCGAAGGACTGGAGACCTATCATGATCTCCAAAGCCATAATGAACCTATACGCTAAAATGGTGGATCTCCGCCTACGCACCCTCATGTTAGATGTAGGCAGCGTCAGCAAAACCGCCAAAGCCAACTGCCCCCGAATCTCGGGGCGGACGAAGCTAACCTGACGTTACGTCTCATCATTCACGATGTTCACCACGCAGCGGCGGTCACAGGAAAGACGCACACCCTGATCCTAACGGCTGTGGATGTAGAAAAGGCTTTTGACTCGGTAGAACTACCTGTCATACACGATGCACTGACAGCAATTGCCGCATCACCACACGAATTCCCGGAACTCTTCGCATTCGTCCATCACCTTTACAAGGGAGCGACCATCCATACTCGAGGACCGGATGGGACCCAGGCCTCGGGAGAACCCATACATCGAGGCCGAGGCACCGCACAAGGCAGCCCGATCAGCCCGACGTTATTCTCGATCACCAACGAATACCGAAAACGCCTCCGGAACGGACCATCTTCCACATCATACTCCCCCGGATACCAATTCTACGGGGCCGGCCGCCAATTTAATTCATGGCCAGCACTACGAGGCAGGACCCTCACAAACATGGAAGTCACAATCCAATCCCAACATACATTCGCGGATGACGAATGGCATGCGCATGGAGGACCAGGAACCAAGGATCAGTACATTGAAGCCGCCCGGGAGGAGTTCCACAAATCCCAAGATCAACTCCATGGCACAGGATTTCTCACAGCGACTGCTAAGAGCTTTACACTAGGAATCATGGTTCACCCATCAGGAGCCACAGAAGACTTTGACGTAGGTCTCACTGACCGGGATGGGGTGCCCATCCCCAGCCTAACCAAATATACTAAATTCCGATCACTAGGACTCTTCACATCCGGCCTCAATGACCACAAACCCCAAGTGAACGAGATCATGCCAATCTCCTCATGGCAACCCAGGTGGCACTAGGCCTAAACATCACCAATCCCCGACGACGAGAAGCCCTACGGGACCTGGTGCCTGGCACAGCGGATTTTCCACTAGGATGGACGACACTCACGGAGGAGGAAGCCGACACAATGGATAAATACTATCGAGAATGTTTCCGGAACACCTTAAAGATGAAACAAACAGACATCCCCAACGCTTTCCTCTACGGACCACGAGGCAAATGCGGAGGCTTTGGCCTCCCACGATTCAAGGATAGGGCAAACCTGCGAATGGCCACGGTTTTCCTGTGGGGAATAACGTCGCACGACCGGGCTACCCAGATCGCAGTACACTCCCATCTGCGTCTGCTGCAAGATGCCTTCCTGCCACAACACGACCGTACCGAAGGATGCAACCCCCGCAGACCGCCCTCGGACCAACCCCCTACGACCACGGCCATCCATAACGCACATACCCCGGACGCCCAGCATAACAGGCCCCCCCGGGAAATGAAGACCCAAAAAACAGACCAGGAGGCCCAAGTACATAACCTCATTCAACGCATCCAAGCCCTTAATATCCCCCCAGCTTACCTCCAGACCGCACGTCTCCCGGAGGCTATGGGATGGCACCCGGACGACCAGGACCCAAACGAATACCCACCACCAGGGAGAGCCTATTACCAACAATCGATTAGAACCCTGCAACCAGCACACATCCCGTGGAAAGACATCAAAGTGAACAATCCCCACCCGCCCCCCGTGCGGAACCAACCTTTCCTAGATTGGTATTTACATGAACACCTCCTAGAACAAAGAAGATACCAAGGATACCTAGGACTAGAATGGATAGGAAGTTGCCGAGATCTGGGGATAGGAATACAACTACGTCATGACAACAGCGGAAACGCAACAGAGAACAACAATGGAAGGCTCCACTCTCAATACGTTATTACAGTCCAGCACCGTTTTACGGGGAAAATAACCCTAGTAACAGACTGTCGACAAGCGATACTACGAGCCAAAGCAGACATACGGACCAGGAACCTATGGTCGCTTCGACACAGGGTCAGCACCAACCTTGGGAAAGCAATGGTCGCTCCTAGGTTTGCACTGAAGTGGGGACCGGCTGCTGAAATGAGAGGGGAGACACAGCACATCTCCAGCAAATACCTAGGCCCAGGGACAAGGCGAGAGGACTGGGAAATCAAAGTCATCTTGATGTGCCAACTCAATGCCTGGGATACCCCAGCTATGAAAAGTGTCCGCACAAAAAATAAAACAGACGGCACCTGCCCATACTGCGACCACGTGGGGTCCATCGAACATTTCATGACCAGCACAGACCCCCCACACCCCCAGGAACTTATCAACGCCATCAATGCCAGACACTCCGCATCACGTGCGATCCTCAAGAAACATCTGAGCATCGACCCGAACATCCCGCCTGAAGACCAACCACATCATATGATCCTCATCGCAGAGGAAGGCAAAGCAACCACCCTCTCAACCACCCACAACATAGACCTGGCATGGACCCGCTTAGGTGAGCGAGGGCATACATGTCGGACAACACGGACCCATCCAGCCGCACGCCTGGCCGATGATCTACGTGAAGAAGGGGAATCATGGAAACCAGACCTACTCCTTACCCCATCACCGACATCACCAAATATTTACCTAGTAGAAGCAACATCTCGATCCGACGAATGGCTTATTCGATTAGATCAATCAATATATGCAATGACAACAAGCAGTAACACCAGACGATTATGGGACGAACACGGCTGAGAATCCAACCACCCTTCAACTTCCAAGACCCAACCTCCCCCCGCGGAGAGGACCCACCAGTCAGCTGGCCGTTTGAACCCTGGCAATCAACAACACCACACGGATATAACCCCAGAGCCATTTACGAACATAGATACCACAAATATATGGAAAAAATACATGATCTCAAGCTAAGCTCCCAAGGCCGCTGCGAACCCCAACTCCTCATGCTTGCTATGGGAGCCAGAGGGTATATCCCATCAACAGGATTCAAGCTGATCAAGGATTTTTTCTCTAGTGCCCAGGCAAGAGCGGTCTATCAAGAACTCACCGACCTTTGCCACGATCATATCCTGAAAGTATGGCAATTTCTCCATACATGCCCAACGTAATAACCCCGCCCCAGGCCCATTCTACCCATCTTATTTAAGCACAGGAAGTATTGCATAAATAGATTGATCTGACACACTCCTGACGGAACCGGTGGGAACATACAAGGAGGCAGTGGACACAGGGAAAAAAATAAAATAATAATAATAATAATATATAATAATATATGTATATATCCATATATATATAATAATAATAATATATATATATATATATAATATAATAAATATATACTGTAACGAGAAGGAAAAGAAAGAACCTATATTAAAGGGCACGCATATAATCCAAAAGAAAGTAAGGATAATCACCGGGTAGAATTAATAAGATACCGTCAAGGAAACAAGATCTAGACCTAGTCTCCCTACCTTACTAAACCGATAAGAGCATCCAATAAACTAAACCGGTGGTAAGGGGACAGGACCAACACATACGGACCAACACACTAGACACGCAAGACTCTGCGGAAAAACTGCTGCATACCATAAAGAATAAAAATGAGGGACAAAAAAAAAAAAAAAAATTCCAGGGACCGATAAACAGGCTCAAAAAAAAAAAAAAAAAAATTTCAAGCTAGTACTAGAGGATATTTCGATCGAGAGGATATCAGGAGACACAGGCGGATCAAGACGGAACTCAAGATCAAGGAGAGACCAGTGGACCCAGGCGGATCAGACGGAGCTAAAGACCGATATACATAATACTCTTTTCAAACCTTTACATAAAACCCCCGACTGCTATGACAACATCATACAGAAGGTCGTCTACATGTGTGCGGCCAGTCGTGTTCTTCCAAGTGTCATTCCCTAGTGCGATGGGTCGGTCTTCGGATTCGCCCCCTCTCGCCGTGGGGTTATGCGCAGGTTTGGAGCCCACACGCGGTGACGAGTGAGGACTAACAGCCCTTACCGGCAGTCGAATACTCCAACAAACCACTGCCTATGTGGTTTAACGACGGCGAAGGCATATCACATTATTATGTTAGTTTTAATAAACCAACCATTATAAGCACATATTACAGTGCTTTTTCTAATGACCCCAACGCATTTAAATTGAAGAACCCGCAAGCATTGATATATGAATATGCCAATAAAAGGATAACAACGGCAAAATTGATTGATGAAAACGGCAAACTTACAACCAAAACCATATGCCCGTTTGATGCGTGGGTCCATTCTTCTTTACGAAATACGGTGGATGAAATCAATTACTCACCCGCGCATTATTTCAAAGCACTTGACGAAGGCCGCCCCCCGCATTCATACGGTTCTTTAATACGTTTACGGGCTTTGCGATACCATACGAAGAAGCCAAAAAAGCAAAACCATATACTGAGGAAGAAATACAACAAGAACCATTTTTTAAACATATACGGATGCGGTGGTGCTCAAATAATCCCCAATTGTTTAAAAAAGTGATTGGCTTCTTTGCTTCAATATACCAACGGCCACACATTAAATTGAACATGGCTTTGGTGTTATTAAGCCCGCAAAGAAGTGGCAAGGGCATAATCTTGGAAATATTCAAAGACATAATCGGCGAAAAATATTACTTTCAACCAAGCACAGAAAACGAAGTGCTGGGCAGTTTCAACGGCCAAATGACAAATAAATCATTGGTATTTTTGGATGAAATAATGTGGGGCGGGAACAAAACAACGAGCGGTGTATTAAAAAAGTTAATAACGGGAAAAACAATGAGTGTAAACGAAAAATTTGTGCCATCGTACAGGATTAACAATTTAATCAATTTGGTATTGGCGAGTAATGAAGACTGGGCAGTGCCCGTTGGCATTACAGAACAACGATTTCAAGTATTAAAATTAGACCCCGAAATATCAAGAATGGATGAAGCAACAAAGGTAAATACAATTAAAGAAATTTTGAGCGTTGACCGTGCACGTTTGGCACACACGTTTTTGTTATGGGATTTATCAGATTTCAACGACCGCGAAGTTGTCAACACTGCTGGATTGCGAGAACAAAAAATACACAGTTTGTCAGCCGTGAATAAATGGTTTATGTCATGTTTGGAACGCGGGCATATAAATGATGTTGACGGGCCACCCATGTAGTTTGGAACCACAGTATGGAAAGACCGTATATATAATGCTTTTACCCACACATTGAAAAAGGACCATACAACCACCACGGGTTTTTGGTTAGATATACAAAAAATACTAGGTGATGACTTAGAACAGAAACGAAGAAAGGACCCAATAGCGGGCGTACGCAAAATGTTTGTTGTATTGCCTTCATTGGAAGAATGTAGGGCGAAATGGTGTATATTTATAAATGATGAAAATTGGGAATCTGATGGTGAATTTGATGAAACAGACGATGAGAACGACGACGCAACGACGATTAAGCACAAGCATATGACCCACACCTTGATATTATTTTTTTTGACTTAAACGACCAAAGGACAGCATATACGGGGCGTCCATACCTTTGTTGAGGTCGTCGATACCATTAAACAAAGGGTATGGTTTCCTCAATTATATGAAATTAGCTTTTTTCTTCATTTTTCTTAGTGTTTGAGCAACCTAGCCATACCATCCATACTTACCATACTTTAAAAAAAAGATTAATAATAAAGATAAGGGGGGCATATATAAACGGTTTGGGTTTCAATGGTCTGGTAGGTATGGTCGTTATGGTTTTAAGCCCACAAACAGCCCCGGACCCTTAAAAAAGGTATTGGTAGCTGTTTTTTGGTGCTTTTAAGGTATGGCAGCCTATGGTTTCAGGTATGGCACGGCCACAATTAGCCCCAAACGACGAACGGACACCGCGAGCACAGCCCCATATGCTATAAAAAGCCCCCCATATGCTATAAACCGCGACCATACCCTATAAACCGCGACCATACCCTATAAACCCATACCCTATAAACCGCGACCATACCCTATAAACCGCCCACGATTAGCACACAACCGCAAACCGTTGATACACACCGCCGACATATTTGAACATTGTAATATATAATTAAATAATATTTAAACAAATAATATATAATGTATATAATATATAAGCACGGGAAAAAACGATGGACGAGTACGCAGGAAGCAATGCTTTATTTTTATACAATATGAAAATGAAACAAAATCTGAGTATGTTGAACGGCCTGCGAATGACACTGCGCGATTGAAAAAAGCAATACGAAACAAAGGAAACGGCAGAACTTCATAAAGACATTTCAACATTAAACCAGATAATACAAACCGCTACAGAAAACCACGACAAGTTTCAAAGGAAAAAACCGGTTGCTTTTTTATCTGTGTGGTTGCTTTTTGTGTTCTTTCTTCCTCAGTCAATGGCAGTATTTTGTTAATTTGTTTTTCTTCTTTCTCGTGGTGTTCCTTGTAAGCCTTCCGCAACTTAGTCAAATAAGCATCTTTGGTGTTTACTTTTTCAATATGCTCAATCGTCCCCATGGTCCATGTCAAATTCTTTTTAAGGTTTTTAACACTTTTGCTATATTTCTTTATGAGTTCCACCAACAACACAATCAAACTGGTGCGTTCGCTTCCAGTTATCTTTTTTAATTTGGTGATAAGGTCGCGGGGGTCCTTGTAATCAATTTGTTTCAAATCCATTTTTTTCCAGTGCTATATATTATATGTTTATATATTTTTTTGTTTAAATAATAATTAATTATATATTACAATGTTCAAATATGTCGGCGGTGCTATCGGTTTAAAAATATTGTGGGGTTGGCTGTTATTTGTATAAATGCCTTTTTTTTTAATCGGTTCAACGATATCATATATTTCATCTAATTTCTCATTTAACCACGGGTAGTTCCGTCTCTACGGGGACATCGTGTTGCCTGGATAATCCGGCTTTTCTGCCTCACTTCCCTTCCCAGATCTTTTGCGTTTCAAGCGAGGTTTTTTCCTTTGTTCCGTCTCTACGGGGACATCCTCCAACGGTGCAGATGGTTTTTGTTCCTCGTCTTGTTCCCCTTGATCGCAGCCTCCGCATAGGCATCCTTGTTAGGGTCCTTCCTCACCGGCAGATGCCTCTCTACACCAGTCTTTTGCAAATGATACTTTAGAAGCAGCATGCATGGTCTTTGGAGGAATGGTGGGAGGAGTTGGAAGAAAGAGCATTGGAGATAGATAGGAACAAACTACTAATACTACTACTATTACTACTACTACTACTACCACTACTACTACTACTACTACTACTACTACTACTACTAGCACTACTACCACTACTACTACTACTACTACTACTACTACTGCTACTACTCTACTACTACTATGCTACTACTGCTACTACTACTACTACTACTACTACTACTACTACTGCTAGTACTACTACTAGTATTACTACTACTACTACTACTACTACTAGTACTAGTACTACTACTACAACGACTACTACTACTACTACTATTATTATTATTATTATTATTATTATTATTAACTACTACTACTACTACTACTACTATTATTATTATTATTATTATTAACTACTACTACTACTACTACTACTACTACTAGTACTACTACTACTACTACTAGCTACTACTACTGCTACTAGTGCTACTACTACTACTACTACTACTACTGCTACTACTACTACTACTACTACTACTACTACTACTACTAGTGCTACTACTACTACTACTACTACTACTACTACTACTACTACTACTACTACTACTACTGCTGATACTACTGGTACCACTACTACTACTACTACTACTACTACTACTACTACTACCACCACTACTACTACTACTACTGCTACTGCTACTACTACTACTACTACTACTACTACTACTTGTACTACTACTACTTCTACTGCTACTACTACTGCTGTTGCTGCTGCTTCTACTACTACTTCTTCTACTACTACTACTACTACTAAGTAGTAGTAGTAGTAGTAGTAGTAGTAGTAGTAGTAGTAGTAGTAGTAAGTAGTAGTAAGTAGTAGTAGTAGTAGTAGTAGTAGTAGCAGTAGTAGCAGTAGTAGTAGTAGTAGTAGTAGTAGTACTAGTAGTAGTAGTACTACTACTTACTACTACTTACTACTACTTACTACTACTACTACTACTACTACTACTACTACTACTTGGGGTTTTCTTTTAATAGGCTAAAGCACGTGCGCGCTGCCCAAGTCACAGCAAAGCTAACCTACTGCCACTGACCAGAGCTAGTGCAGCCAGCGACGGGCGGGCCAAGGGAGGATCAACAGCGCGCCACCGCCACGGCCAGCTGCTAGGCGCTGAGGCTCTGCTTAAATTACTGGTTTGCTCCGGGCTTCGCCCGGAGTTAACCGCCGTTAAAGTTCCGAGGAGACGTTTCGCTTTTACGGTAGTCCGGTCGGCGCGGCGCAGCCGTGCCGGCGGAGCCGGCGCGTGTTTGATCCGGCGTCTGGTTAGGCCTAGGTTGGAAAGTTGGGAAGATCGAAAGACGCGTCAGAGAAACTATCTTCAATGCATGCTATTGAAAAGAAAATCAAAGTTGGTAGCATGGTTTCAACTCTTGCAGCATATCACGTTCAAGACGATGATTTATTTCACAGATTTAGACAAAATTCTGAAACCGTACGAATCACCGGTCGTGATGAGGTTCACTGATAAACAGGCTACTATTCGCCTCAACACAGAGGGAAATCAATGGTCTGTGCAAGTCCCCCGTGGTTTGATTCGTATGGAAGATGAATCAAAGAAGTGGAAATATTTGAATGCATCAGGGGAAGTGATTTGGGACTCGAATACCGACCAGGTTGTCGAGCTGAAATTGACTAAGATTCCCTTGAATGCTAATGTCTCACGTGATGATTTTATTAAGTCAATCAGAGACGTGAATGGCATTCTGGGGAATAGCAACGGTAGCAACGAGGCTAAGGCCAAGAAGCAGAAAGCCAAAGCAATTGCGACTCACCTCGAGAACTTATACAACGCTACAAATCTGCGAAAGTTGTATAACGAATACTTTACTGAGATAAGAGAAGTCAAACGGAATTCCAGTAAGGGGGTTGTCGCTTCAGCAATGGCATCTCAGATCGTAGACAAGGGAGTTGAGTGGCCCTTCATTGTCCAAGCCGAGCTTGTTGAGAAACAAGAGCAGAAATTCGATGACGACGATGACTTAGAGCCGGAGGCCGGTCAGCCTCGAAGCAAGAAGCAGAAAAAAGGCACGAAGCAAGAGATCGAACTTCAGAATGCCATCGATGATGCTCCGCGGAAACAAGAGGAGCTAAAGGCGAAGCTTGCCAATGCTCGTCAAGTTGGGAACAAAGGCAGAACTGTCCGCTTCGATGCTTATGTGCTCTCAGAGTTGCAAGAGACCAACGAGGATCTGGAACGCAAAATCAAGGAGGCAGCCAACGAAAAAGGTATTGACTCCTCCTCCTTGCTCGCAGCACTTGGCTTTTCGACATCTGGTTCCGAAGATGTAGATTTTGACGTACTCAAAAAGATAAAGTTGGGAAAAGAGTACATCAATCTCAAAGAGCTTCTGCCATCAAAAAAGAAACTCTCATTGGCGAAACTCATGAGTCGGAGCCCAAATCTGTTACTGTTGAGAAGTTCTTAAACTTAGTTCGTAGGCTCGTCGTCCTGTACTCCAGACATCATCCTCAGCACGCTGAGGACATGTGGGAGCATTACCGTTACCTCGAGCTTATCGTAAGAAAGAACACGTTGCAGTCGACAATGAGATGGGACAAGGCAGTACGCGGTAGGAGTTCGTTAGGGCAATGGCATAAGGGCACCCTTCCCTTTGTGTTAGCTACAGCCTTCCTCGAGCCTCTCCCCCCCCCTTCTCATTCTTCCAACCAGTCCATTGGCCAAGGCGCTCAAGCAACAACAACGCAGTGCGAACAATACCCGTGGTGGTGGACAAGCTAGACAGCAGAACCAGAGGTCGAAGAAGGTGTGCTTCAACTGGGCAGACGGCCGCGACTGTAGCTATAAGGAGGATTGCCGCTTCCTCCACCAATGCCCGGTCTGCCCTGACAACAAAGATCACAAACGAGTGGACTGCCCGGACAGTGGCAACGAGAAGTGGGGAAAGCGTAAGGCAAACAAGTGATGGGGCCCTGGGAGTGAAAGCTCCGCAGTGGAGCAAGTAGCTCTCAGGGTCGGCTTACATCAGCCGGAGGTCTCCTCAGGTGAGACTTCCTCTTCCACTGCTCTCTCCCTTTCTGACTCAACTCGCAGGACGTGGGATCCAGGTGGGCGCAAGCACGCGACCAAGGTCAAAGTTGCTAAAGGAGGCAATCTTTCTTTCAGCAAGCTTCCCACTAACTTCGACTCGTTATGTTCTCATACTGTGGCCTTGGTGCCACCCGCTAATATGACTGGGCCCACCGGCTCCACTTTTTTCCAGCTCTCGTCCCCATCGTCAAAAAGTGACTCAGCTCTTTCTTCCGTTCATGTTCAAGCTGTAGGGCATAGCTCATCTACCTCTACAGCCCCTTTCGTTTCAGCTTCTTCTATCATTTCCAAAGAGGCTTCAATGCTTCACACCTCCTCCTTAGATGGGCAAGTGTCACCTATCTCCCCTTTGTTGGGTACTTGTCCTGTCTCTTCTCCTAATTCTTCTTCTATCTCTCCTTGTTCGTTTTTGTCTCTCTCTTCCTGTCCTTCTATCAGCTTTGCAACCAGTCAGCATTGGCAACTCCAACAACAACAGCAACGTCATCAGCAACAACAACAACAACAACAACAACAGCAACAACAACAACAGCAACAACAACAACAACAACAACAACAACGACAACAACGACAACAACAACACACGACATGCAGATGGCTAGGATCATCCAAGCCGGTCCCGGTTGTGTCGTCTTTGGGGCAGATGTCAAGTCTGCTTACAACCAGACCCCGTTGCTGCCTTCGCTCTTCTGGCAACAGGTTTCTTCGTGCAGAGACCCCGTCACCGGCGACCTTGTGTACTTCGTTCTTCTTGTGCCCGGGTTTGGGGGCGTCTATGCAGCCGACGGCTGGAATCGTTTTGCTAGAGCACTCGACTCCATCTTTCTCTACAAGTCTATCCCAATGAAGCTTTATGTCGACAACAGTGACGTCGTCTGCGCTTCCTGGAAGGGGGCCAGGGCGCTCAGGTTGAAATTCGATAGCCTCTCTAAGTTTCTGGGGATTCCGTGGCACGAGGAATTTATTGGCCAGTCCTTTCGCGCCCTCGGTTGGCACAAGGACACTCGCAAGGGCTTTTGGTTCGTAGAGCTGCCCTCTGACAAGCGCAAGATCGTTCTGGACGCCTTGGACACCATCGCTGGTGGCGGCTTCTACTCTGTCAAGTCTTTCGAGCGGCTCCTGGGCCTTTTGTGCTTTGTCTCCCAGATGCTCTTTTTTCTTCGACCAGCGGTTGGAAACATGCGTATAGCTTTCAACACCATGTCGACATCGCGTAGCAAAGGTGGCCGTTTTAGTTCTAGAGCTTGCCACGCTGCGAGGTGGGCACGCAGCCTTCTCCTTGACTCCAGCTTCCGTCTCCCGCTGTCGGACTTCCTTAAGACGGGACTTTATGACAAGGACTCGATGATATGGGTCGACGACCCCGCCAAGTGCACTCTTTGGTCCGATGCGAACTTTTGCGAGGTGGAGGGTTCGCAGTGGGGGAGGGGTGCCATTGCCATGGCCCCCTTTCGTTCCAAAGGTCTTTTCTTTTCTCGCTGTTGGTCCGTTGAAGAGTTAGCCCTTCTGCGCTCTGAGTCTCTAGTCGACTCGTCTCCGATGCGTGAGTTATTCAGTGCTTACGTTGCAGCTTTTGAGTTTGCGGTCGCACTGGGTAACAGAAAGTTTCATATTGTCACGGACTGTGCCCCGGCTGCTCACTGTCTGAACTCGTGCTACTCGCCTCGGACAAACATTAAGAGTCTCGTTGACTCTTGGACTTCCAAACTTTCTCTTCTTGGCGTTTCTCTCACTGCCTCTCAAGAGCCGCGTAAACGCATTCACATTGTCGATTTGTTGGCCCGTGCTCAGATGGCCCAAGCGACCGAGACCTGGCGCAAGTCGAACCCGACCGGGCCTTCTTTGCGACCTCTTCAGCAGTAACGGAAGTACCTTGGCTCGTCACCTCTGCGATGGAAGTCATGGCGTGCTCTGTCTCTTATAGCACCAGTGCCGCCTACAGCTCAGCCATCCGCAAGTTGCGTTCTTTCTGCTCCGCCTACTCAACGGAGCACTGGCGTCCTGTCTGGTGGCAACCAGACCCTGTACTCCTCGTTCTCTTTCTTGTTTGGTTGAGCCGGTTCATGTCGGTATCCACCTGTAAGGTTTATATGTATGCAATCCGAGACTTCTGCCTCCGGTTGAGCCTAGATGACCCCACCGACAACCACTTCGTGGAGATGGCGTGGCGAGGCATCAAGCGCAGTAAGCGCACCAAGCTCGACAACCGTCTCACCTTAGAGCTGCCGATGTTAGAAGCTATGGCGAGCTATACTCTAGGGGCAGTCAAGGATCGCAACATCCCCAAGTCCACTCGTCATCTCTGGGCCACGGTCGTCACTGCGGCAGTCTGGGGCTTCTTTAGACTCTTTCGTGTAGGCGAGTTAGTAGCTTCTGGATCGCTCGCAACGTGCCGGTTCCTTGTCAACTCCTTTGTTCAAATGCGCCTTGTTGACGACATGAGTCTCATAATGGTTACCCTGGATGGCGCAAAGCAAGACCCATTTCGCCGCGGTTGTGATGTTGGCCTTGCAGAACAAGAGAACTCGCTCGTCTGTCCCCACGCGTGGAAGAAGATCTTCGAGTCAAGTCGCGATGCTTTCAAGCTCCCTTTGGCGGGGAACTATCCTTACTTCCGTCTTTCTGACAATTCCCCGCTCGATCGCGCTACGTTTGTCAGCACAGCTCGGGAGCTTCTGCAGAAGGCTGGAGTCGCGACTGGTGGTCGGTTCAACGGGATCTCGCTTCGTCGTGGTGGTGCAGCTGGTCTCTTCGCGCTCGGTGCTTCGGATTCATCGATCATGCGTGCGGGTCGGTGGTCTTCGTCTTGCTTTCGTCTTTACGTGGGCGCAAGGATGGCCGAGCTTGTTGCTGAACAGAAAGCTATGGGGGGAGGGCAAATCTCTAGGCTCAAATGTTGGAGGTATTTGTAATGTTCGGTTTCAGTACTCAAGTTTTTCGGTGCGGCTGTCTGTGTTCCGAGTGGACATCAGAGCCGTCAACTTTTAGTGTTTTGTAAACTTGAGTCCTGAAATATTTGAGCCTAGCCCCTTTCCCTCCACACTACTCCGACGAGTTCGGAAGGTTAGGCCAATAAAGCTTTTCTGTTCTCTTACTAAGTAAATTCGAAACTACGATACGGAAACTTTAATTACTGGTTTGCTCCGGGCTTCGCCCGGAGTTAACCGCCGTTAAAGTTCCGAGGAGACGTTTCACTTTTACGGTAGTCCGGTCGGCGCGGCGTAGCCGTGCCGACGGAGCCGGCGCGTGTTTGATCCGGCGCCTGGTTAGGCCTAGGTTGGAAAGTTGGGAAGATCGAAAGATCTTCTCAACTTTCAAACTCCCGCCCACTCTTCCCTTGTTTTGTTTTTGTTTGTCCTTTGCTTCTGTCTGCTCTGGGCTTTTGGTGGTGTTCGGTGATCGCTGGTGGCCTCCGCTGGTTCTGCTCGCTCCGACTTCGTCGCGTCTCCCTTGGACTGTTTTGGTGCTACCTTCGGTTGTTGCCGTGAATAACTAGTCACTAGGTTGGCCTGCTCATTGTGCTTGGTGCCTTCCCTTGTTTAGTGTAGGTTTGTTCCGGTCCTTGGGATTGTTCAGTCGCTCTAACATTAGTTTGCCGTCCGCTCTCCCCTTCTCCGCCCGGTTTCTCTGTCCGGCTTTAATAGATAGTGTTATTCCATTTCTTTGTTTTTTCCTTCCACTATCCCCTCCTCCACCCGGTCTTCTTAGTTGACTAGTAGAGCGTGCCGGTATTTGTAATGTTCGGTTTCAGTACTCAAGTTTTTAGGTGCGGCTGTCTGTGTTCCGAGTGGACATCAGAGCCGTCAACTTTTAGTGTTTTGGAAACTTGAGTCCTGAAATATTTGAGCCTAGCCCCTTTCCCTCCACACTACTCCGACGAGTTCAGAAGGTTAGGCCAATAAAGCTTTTCTGTTCTCTAAATTCGAAACTACGATACGGAAACTTTAACGCGCAGGCAAAGTCTAGCATGTTGTCGGTGCGGACGTCGGCGCGCACGCGCCAGCCGCCAATGTCGCGGTTGAAGGCCGAAGCCGCGAAGAAGGCGCAGACCAGGCTCGTCACGCGGCCCACGTCCCAGCCACTAAGGTCCCCGTTGAAGCTGCTCGCGCTCGAGAACGTGCTGTACAACGAGGTCACGGCCGTGGTGTTCCAATACAAGGGCTGATCGAGCCTAAAGGCATCCGCCAGCAGAAAGCTGAGCGCACCCCCCAGTGGCACGTCCCAGTCGCGCAGGTCGCCCACCAGGATCTGTGCGCCGCTCAGGAACCATTGCAAGGCGTCCACGTAGCGCAGCGCGCCCGTACCCACCACCGGGGCGAGGTACGACAGGTACGACAGCGACGAGCCCAGCCCACAAAAAAAAGGCGGTTGCGTTGTGCGTGCTGCCACGCCCGGCTGGGCTCGAACGACGACTCCGCGGTCGTCAGGCTCACGTTGCCCCACGAGTGGATTGCTTGCAACCACAGCAGGTCGTAGCCCAGGTGGCGCAGCCCGTGCAGCGCGCCCCGGATCCTGACGTGCGCGCGCGTGTCCACCGCGTACGCGCCAGTAGCCTTCGTGCAGGCGGCCGCGCCCGGCGCCTGCACGCACGTCTGCACCGGCAAACCGTCCCCCAGTCGACCGTGAAGGTGTGGGGGGGGAATGCTAGTAACTACGGCCGGGTCCAGGTAGCTGAGCGCCGGCGCGCGCGGGCGGGGGTCGTACTCGGCGAACACCGTCATGACGAAATCGGAGCCACACAGCGCCGCGCGGTCTACCTCCCACACGCGCGTGCCCGCGAAGGCCCACAGGCAAGCGCCCGCGCGGTCCGTTGCCGGCGGCAGGCGGGGCGCCCAGGTAGCCAGGCCGTACGTGTACACGCTGGCGCCCTGCAACAAGAAGTCCCAGCGCTGCAGGCCGCTCACGTCCCAGGCGCTCAAGTCCGCCGTGAAGGCGGTGGCATAGTTGAAGGCGGCCGTGGCGTCCAGGAGCGACGCGGTCCGCCACAACTCGACTCCCGGGAACAGCGAATCCGCGCTGTCCGCGAAAGCAAACGACAGGTCAGTGACAGCCGACACGTCCCAGGCGCCCAGCCCCCGGACCACTAAATTGCGCGACTCCGCGCAAACGTACGACAGCGTGGTGACGGCCGACGTGTCCAGCGCCCCGACGTCGACGGCGAGCGAGGCCAGGCCGCTGAAGGACCGGTACAGAGACGTGAGGCCGGCCGGCGCGGGCAGCGGCGCCACCTTGCGCAGCGCCACCAGGTTCTGCAGGTGCCACCCCGCCGTCGGGTGCAGCTCGATGCCGCCCCAGTCGTTAATCGCCACCAGCGACGTGCCCGCGGCCTCGGCTGGCTCGGCGGCGCCCCCGCCGCACGCGCAGCACGCCTCCGCGGCACTTAGCCCGCCCAGCCCCGCGTACAAATTCCTGGGGAAGCGCGTGCAGGCCCCGTCCGGCGAGCCGTCCCGCAGCTCGCACTCGACGATCGCGCACGAACGCCCGGCCTTGTCGGTCCACACGTCCGGGTACACGTTGTGGCAGCGCGAGCCGGGCGCGTACAGCATGCTCCAGCCCAGCGCTCTGCCCGTGATCTTGATCTCGTAGAAACCCCCGTTCTTGTACGTGTGCTGGCAGGGCAGGCCGTCGTTGGTGCACTTGGTCTTGCCGGAGCCGTTGCCCCAGTCTACGTTGAAGCCCTGCTGTTGCCCCGGGCCGCCGCCTAGCGGCATCACGTACGTGGCCCCCGCGGCTACGGTGACGTTCAGCAACGCCCTGCCCGTCTGGGCCACGGCGCACGACGCCCAAAGCCAGAGCCCCCAGAGCTTAGTACTGTGGGCCGCCCACATCGTAAGGCGCGCTCGGGGCTGGATTAAGTTGAGCCGGCCACACACCAGGCCAAGCACGGGGGAGGGGGAAGATGAGAAGGCGGTGGGAGGAGGTTAGCTGTCCCCCCTCCCTCCCGCGCCCGCGTGTCTGCGGGGGCTGGCTTTCCCCCCCCTTGGCCTGGCGCGCGCGGCCTGGCCCGCGTGGCCTGGCCCGCGCGTCTGCTGGGTGCTGGCTTTCTCCCCCTCCCCCTTGGCATGGCCGAAGGGGGGGGGGGGGGCTGTGCTCCCCTGCAGGGCGATCTGCGCGACTGAGGGACCGCGTTGGTGGGCGGCCTCGCGTACTTTTGCAGCGGCTGTACCACCTCCGGCCAGCCGTTGGCGACCTGGAACACCTCGGGGATGTGCGCGATCTTGCGGCCGCTTTCAAACTGGCGGAAAGCCTCAACCAGCCCTCGGTTGCCTGGAACACTTCGGCGGTCACGAGCGCGCGCCGGGCGGGGCGGGCCGGGCGCCCCAGGACCTGAGCGCGTGGACGATCGTGCTGCCGGCGTGGCATTGCACCGAGTGGCTGCAGCCGTCGTGCTGGAAGCGACTCGACTGGGCTGCCGGCCTCCTGCCTGGCGCGCCAGGACAGCGGGGAAGCCGAAAGCTCACTCCCTCATCGCCCGGGAGAGGAGGGGGGGGAAGCGGGGCTGCGAAGGACAACAGAGGGGGGAAGGGAGAGGGGAGGGGAGGGCGCCCCTCCTCTCCCCCGTGCGCTAGATCTGGCAGCGCCCCCACCCAAAATCGCGAGGGCAGAAACATTAAAAAAAACTTTCGCAGCCCCAGCCATACGGTCCTTTCTGAATCTGGCAGTCATTTGTACCAGTTTTCTTCCTGTTTCCAAACCAGGCGGCTTAGCTAAGCCAAAAAAAAGGAACAAACACGCACAAACTAGCAGCCGAGGATGCAGTCTAGTGCGAATCGTTACCGAACGCCACCCTGGCTGGCCTGGTGTCTGTGTGAGGGCGCGCTGTGTGCCGTGGCTTACTGTCCCCATACACCGCCGCCGGACGGCCTCCCCAGCGTGAGCCCCAGCGTGAGCCCGAGCGTGAGCCGGAGCCCGAGCGTGAGCCCCAGCGTGAGCCGGAGCCCGGGCCCGCCGGCGGCCTGGCTGAACCTCAGCATCACCAGCGCCGGCGCGACGTACCAGCTGCCGCTGGGCGGCGCGGGCTCCCGGCGGCGGTTGCAGCAGTCTACCTTCCAAGTGGACTGGGGGGATGGGTCGGCCGCGGGGTGCTGTGCACCAACAACGGTCAGCCCTGCAGCCACACCTTTGCCGCCCGCGGCTTCTACCGCGTCCGGCTGACGGGGCCCGTGCTGGGCTGGAGCATGCTGTACGCGACGGGCACGCGCTGCGCCGACTACTACCCCAACGTGTGGCTGGACGAGGCAGGGCAGTCGTGCCCGCAGTACCAGTTAGACGGCGGGTTCCAGCTACTCGGGGCTGTGCGGCTGGTACACGGCCTCGTCGTACGCCTGGGTAGGCGGGCTAGGTGCTGCGCAAGCGTGCTGCGCGTGCGGCGGGGGCACCGTCGAGCCCACCGAGCCGGCGGGCGCGACCCTGGTGGCCATTGACGACTGGGGGTAGGTGCAGCTGCACCCCACGGCCGGCCGGCATTTGCAGAACCTGGTGTCGCTGCAGCGCGTCGCGCCGTTGCCCGCCTCGCCCGGCCTCACGTCGCTGCACCTGTCCTTCAGCGGTCTGGACTCGCTAGCCGCCGTACTGGACGTGAGCGCGCTGGACACGTCGGCCGTGACCGACGCGTCGTACGTGTTCGCTGAGTCCTTCTTGCTAGACACGAGCGGCCTCGGCGCCTGGAACGTGTCGGTGGTCACGGACCTGTCGTTCGCGTTCGCCGTCACCAACGGCTCCTTCCCGGGCGTCGGGCTGTGGGACACCACGTCGCTGGTCAACGCGACGGCCGCCTTCAACCACGCCATGGGCTTTACGCAGGACCTGGCGGGCTGGGACGTCCGGGGCCTGCAGCACTGGGATAACCTGCTGCAGGGCGCCGAGGCGTACACGCACGGGCTAAGCGCCTGGGCGACGGCGCTGCCCGCGGACGGGAGCGCCTGCTTGTGGGCGTTTGCGCGCACGCGCGTGCGCGAGTCGGCCCGCGCCGCGCTGTGCGAGCCCGAGTTTGTGCTGATCGTCCGGAGCGGCTACGGCGGCGTGCCGTCGCTGCAGTACCTGGACCCCGCCGTGGTCACCAGCATCCCCGCGCACAGCTTCACCGTCGACTGGGTGCATGGCGCGCCGCAGATGTGCACCCAGGCCCCGGGCACCTCGAGCTGCACCAAGGACTCGGGGAGCTATCCGGACAACCAAGTGCTCATCATTCGGATCCGGGGCCAACTGCACGGCCTGCGGCGGGTTGGCGACAGCTCGTTGAGTATCCTGGCCATTAACTCCTGGGGCAACGTGAGCCTGACCACAGCCGAGTCCTCGTTCCAGCCGGACACCTCAGTCTACGGCGCTTACCGCAACTCGCTCTTTTACAGCGATAGCTACTCTGACCTGGCGAGTCTGTCGTACGTGGCGCCCATCAAGGGCACCCAGGCCCTGCGCTACGTGGACAACTTCCGCTACCTGTTCGTCAGCGCACGCAGCCTGGTGGGCGACCTCCGGGACTGGGAGATCCCGCTGCGGGGCTCATTGTACAAGATGCTGTCAGGAGCGCGCATGCTCAACCAGCCCTTGTACTGGAACACTACGGCCGTGACCGAGCTCGGTGACACGTTCGCGTATGCCATGAACTTTAACGGCGACATCAGCCAGTGGGACGTGGGCCGGGTCACAGCTATGAACTCTGCCTTTATGTATGCCCGGAGCTTGAATGCGGACATCAGCCGTTGGAACGTGGGCGCGGTCACCGACACCACCTTTATGCTGCTACACGCCTGCGGTTTCAAACAGAACCTCGGCGCGTGGCCTAGCGGGATCCGGCCGGCCGTGACCGGTTGCCCGACCGGCTGACCTGCATATAGAATAAACAAAAACAAAAGCATTAAAAAATTCTTTTTTTTTGGATGTTTGGTCTAAAAACCCGGCTCTGCCCCAGACTCGGGAAAGAGTGTAGAAAAGGGGAAGGGCCTCTCTCTCCCTGACACAGAGGCACGGAGAGGAGGAGGGGCGGGCCCCCCCGCCCCTCACGGCCCCCCGTGCCCCCGTTCTTGGACGTTAGCTGGCCACGGCGTAAAAGGCCTCCCCCCGAATGTTGGCCTGGCCCGCGGTGGCACTGGCTCTGCTGCTAGGCCTGGCGCTGGCCCAGGACAGCCGGCTGCCTGTGCCCCTCAACAGCGCCAGCCAGCGGCAGTCAGTGTGCGACACTACTTACTTTGACGTGGCGGCGCCGGGCGCCCCGAGCCCGCCTGCCGAACCTGCACGGGCCTCGACGGCCGGCCCAGCCCGTACTGCGGCCGGCGCGGCGTCTGTACTTGGCACGAGCCCTGGCCGCAACCCGCCTGCCGCTGCTACAGCGGCTACCTAGGCCCCGGCTGCGAGGTGGCGGCCGTGACCAAGTACTCCTGCGGCCTGCGCGAGTTCACGTGCTCCCTGGGCCCCGACTGGGCCCGGGCCCTGGCGGGCCTCACGGGGGGCGGCTCCCTGTCCGAGAAGATGTCTTGGCAGTGCACCTCGCCGCTGCAAACCACGGCAGAGGGGCTGGCCCTGCCGTACCTGCACCTCCAGCGCGCGTACCTGTTCGACGCGGAGCGTGGCTTCCTGTACAACACCTCCTTCTGCTTTCTAGCGCACGCCGTGTGGGAGTGGACGAGCACCCCCTGTGCCAGGCCGGCCTCTGCCAGCGCTCTGCCGTACCGGCCCGGCCTCTGGGTCGCGGCGGAGGCCCTGCCGAGAGAACCGCGGCCGCTGGCGCACCTGGCCCCGGTACTGTCGCAGGAGAAGGTGTGTCCCTTTCCCCTGACGCCGGACGTAGCGCGGGCGGGCCTGGACTCGCTGGCGGTAGAGGCGGCGGGGGGCAGCCGCAATCCCGCCTGCTCGGCCGAGCCCGTGCCGGCCCGCGATACGCTCAGGCTGGCGCTGGACGAGCAGGCCGTGCGGTGCTACCCCCTGTGGCTCAACGCCGTGCTGCCCGAGGGCTACTTGCACCAGTACCGCTGCCGGCCGGCCGGCGGAGGTTTGCTGGACCTAGACTGCCTCGTCCAGGCCACGCCCGGCACGACGAGGCTGTCGCTCGGCGCTCTCCTGGCCCAGTGCGCCTAGCCCAGGTGTACGGAGGGGAGAGAGAGAGAGAGAGAGAGAGAGAGGGGGAGGGAGAGAAAGAGAGAAGAGAGCAGGCTAAAACGGGAAGAAGCTGGCGGCGGCACAGCCTCGTCACCGAGGCTCAGAGAAACCCAACCTTCCTCCCCCCCTTGACAGGCGCAGCTCTGCCAGGCACAAACGACCTCGCGTCCGTCAGTCTTGCGCCAGACCTCAAGTTTTAGTTAAACTGCTTTCGCCGCCCACCTCCGTCATTCTGGGGCCTTGTCCCAATTCCAGGCGTTGCAGCTAGCCGAAGCCCCCCCCAACCCTCCTCGCGTTGCCATATCTCAAGTCCGGGTAGTGCAGCCCCGGGCGTGCTTCGACTACGCCGCACAAGAAAGGAAAGGTGTTGACAGAAGCGGCACGGCCTCGTCCATGATGGTAACCCACAGCGAGGCCCCGCGGCCGGTGCTGCGGGTTGGCAAAGGCTTGCGCCCTCGCTGTCATCGTCGGTCCCCACCAGAGTCTCGAGAGCACAGGCTTCGCGGGGGTCCTGCAGTTTCTTGCCACTGCGCCGACCCCCCTAGCCCCGACCAAAGACTCAAATCCGGACGACGTGCAGCTCTTCCCGCTCCCTCGCCAAGCGCACCAACCCCGCCTCCGTCAGTCCGTCACAATGGCTCAGATCTACGTGTCGCAACTGCGGCAGCCCAGCCAAGTGCACCAACCCCGCGTCAGTCAGCCATCGGCAAGAGCTCAGGTCTAGGTGTTGCAGCTGCGGCAGCCGGGCCAAGTGCACCAACCCCGCGTCCGTCAGGCTCTCGCAACACCTCAAGTCTAGGTGTTGCAGCTGCGGCAGCCCAGCCAGGCGTGCAAGCCCCGCGTTAGTCAGGCTCAGGCAAAGCCCAAAGTCTAGGTGTTGCAGCTTTGCTAACTGTGCTAAGTGCTGGAACTCGTCCCCGTTGAGTAGCACACAGATGCTCAAGTCTAGGTGTTGCAGGTTGTGCAAGTTGGCTAAGTGGCGCAATCTGGCCCCTGTGAGTCGCACGGAATGAGCCAAGTCTAGGTGTTGCAGGTTTGGCAGCCCCTTCAAATACTTAAGCCTGTATCCGTCACCAGCCGGCATAGGCCCACGCCAAAGTGTTGTAGCTGTCGCATACTTGTCAAGGGCGAAAGCCCCGCCCCCGTCATTCCGATGCACTCTCCCAATTCCAGGTGTTTCAGCTGTCGCAGCTTGGCCAAGGTCCGAAACCAGCTATCCATCATCGGTCGCAAACGTCTCAAGTCCAGGTGCTGCAGGTCCGGGAGTGCTTCGACTACGCCGCGCAGCAACGCCGGGTTGCAATACAGGTGCGCAGTTCGGCCTCGATCGAAGATCCTGCGCATTTCACCAGCAGCCCCTCGATGCAGACATGAGCACGGAGCGCACGGACCTCGGCTAGGGGGTCTGCCGGCACCTCCAGCCTGGGCACCCGGGGCCGGGCCCCGGCGCCCCAGGCCTGTCCCCAGACCCGCACCAAGGGCCGGAGCTGCGGCCGGGCTAACAGGTCCAGCGCTAGGTCGCCAGCGCCGGCCGCCCGCCAGGCGGCGGGTGTCCGCAGCAGCCGGTCGTACTCCGGTGCAGCAAAGGCCAGCGCAGCCAGGTCGGTCCAGCCCAGCCAACGCCAGAACCGCGGGTGGTGGCTGGGCCCGGGGGGAGGCCGGAGTCCACCATCGGGTGCACGCCAGGGGGGGGGCAGCAAGTGTGTCGCGTTGCAACTTTGGGTACTACCCGGGGTTGCCAGCGACGCCGCCGTCTGCTGCGGCTAGGCGGGGCGCCCCGGGCATGGCAAGGGGGGGGGGGGCAGGGAGGAGGGAGAGAGGGGCGGGAGACTGAGGAGGTCAGAGGAGCGCCGAGCTGGCGGCGGCGACGACGTCCGGCCACGAAAGAAGAAGGAGAAGTAGGGATACGGGCTAGGCACGCGTGGTTGACCCGGAGAAGGAGGGAGGGGCAAGCAGCGCCGCCGGGCGTCCCAACCGGGCGCCCCCCCCCCCGGCGTCCCCGCCGGAGGCTGCGATTCCCCCCCCCCCCCGGCCGGCTTGGGCGCCAGACTCGCTAGCCCGGCCCCGTTCCCCGTGGTTTGGTTCCTCTTTTTACTTAAAGCCACCCAATTGCTGTACTGCCAGAGTTAGCGATCGTGCCCTGCACGAGCGCCACCCTACCGAGCGCACACCGCCCTCGCCTTCCAGCCCGGGTATCGCAGCTACTGCGTCTTACCATATCCCGTCCAGAAAGTGCAGCTCGTCGTCCTCTTCCTCCTCGTCCTCTGCCGGCAGCAGCAATTCCTTGAGCTGCGGCAAACGCGCCAGCCCCGCGGCCGCCACCCCGGCGCTCGAGACCCAGGGGCAATGGCGCAGGTCTAGGTGTTGCAGCCGGTCCAGCTCCGCCAAGTGCGCGAGCCCCGCATCCGTCAGTTCCTGGCAGTAGCTCAAGTCCAAGTGTTGCAGCCGGTGCAGGCCCGCCAAGTGCGCGAGCCCCGCATCCGTCAGTTCCCGGCAGTAGCTCAAGTCCAAGTGTTGCAGCTGGTGCAGGTCTGCCAAGTGCGCGAGGCACGCACCCGTCAGTTTCTGGCAAAAGGTCAAGTCCAGGTGTTGCAGCTGGTGCAGCCCCGCCAAGTGCGCGAGCCCCCGCAGCCGTCAGTTCCTCCCAATGCCGCAGCGCCAGATGTCGCAGGTTGTGTAAGCCGGCCAAGTGCGCAAGCCCTGCACCCGTATCAGGCGACACAAGCTCAGGTCTAGGTGCTGCAGCGTGTGCAGCCCCGCCAATGTCTCAGACCCGCATCCGTCAGTCTAGAGCAAGAGTAAAGATCTAGGTGTTGCAGCTGGTGCAGCTCTGCCAAATGTTCGAGCCTCGCATCCTCCAGGTCCCGGCAGTACCTCAAGTTGAGGTGTTGTAGCCTTGGCAAATTGGCTAAGTGGGTCAGCCCCACGCCCGTCAGTTGGCGGCATTGGCTCATGTCTAGCTGTTGCAGCTGGCGCAGCTCCGCCAAGTGCTGGAGCCCGGGGTCCGTGAGCTCCTGGCAGTCGCTCAGGTCTAGGTGTTGCAGCTGGTGCATCCCTGCCAAGTGTTGTAGCCCCCCGGCCGTCGCCAGCAGGCATCGGCGCATGCCCAGGCGTTGCAGTTGTCGCAGCTCGGCCAAGGGAGCAAGCCCCGCCTCCGTCATTCTGTGGCATAGCCCCAATTCCAGGTGTTGCAGCTGGGCCAGCCGGCCCAAGGGCAAGAACCCTTCGTCCGTCGGGCCGGCGCAATCTTTCAGATCTAGGTAGCACAGGTCCGGGAATGCTGCGACTACGCCGCACAACAACGCCGAGATTGCCTCGGCCGCGGACACGCGAGGCTCGCCTTGCACCACGAGCCCCTCGACGCGGACATGAGCACGGAGCGCGCGGACCTCGGCTAGGGGGTCGGCGGCGCTTCCCTCCACTACGACCCTAGCCCGGGGCCGGGCCCCGGCGCCCCAGGCCTGTCCCCGGACCCGCACCAAGGGCCCAAGCTGCGGCCGGGCTACCAGGTCCAGCGTGAAGTCACCGGCGCCGGCCGCCCGCCAGGCCGCGGGTGTCCGCAGCTGCCGGTCGTACTCTGGTGCAGCACAGGCCAACGCAGCCAGGTCGGTCCAGCCCAGCCAGCGCAGGAGCCGCGGGTTGGGGCTGAGACCCGGGGCAAGGCCGGAGTCCCCCATCATCGAGGGTCGCGTGGCCACGTCAGGGGGGAAGCAGGCAGCTAGTGAGTTGTGCGGCAGCTTTGTGGTACCTAGGGCTGCCACTGACGCCTGCCGCGGCTGGGCAGGACGCCCCAGGGGGGGAGGGGGGAGCCAGAGTGGGTGTAAGGGAGAGGAAGGGGGGGTGCGGGGGGGGGGGGGCAGAGTGAGTGTAAGAGAGAGGAAGGAGGGGGGGGGGCTGCGGGGGGCCAGAGTGGGTGTAAGAGAGAGGAAGGAGGGGGTGGGGGGGTGCGGGGGGCCAGAGTGGGTATAAGAGAGAGGAAGGAGGGGGGGCTGCGGGGGGCCAGAGTGGGTGTAAGAGAGAGGAAGGAGGGGGGGGGGGGGTGCGGGAGCTGGCGGCGGCGGCGCCCGGCACCGGGAGCAAGGCTGGGCACGCGTGGTTTACTGCGGGGGGGGAGGTACTACGATCGGGTGTCCCTGCCGGAGGCTGGGGAGTGGGTAGAGGGGGGCGATCTTCCTACCCCCCTCCCCCCCCCCGCGCCGACCGGCCGAGGCGCTGGATTCGCTAGCCTAGCCCCGCTCGTTCCAAGTGGGTTGGTTCTCTTTTTAATTAAAGCTAGCCGGCGGCTGTCCTACACTAGCCCGCGGCAGAGTCTTACCAGGGGGTCTGGCTATTTCCGGGGACGCTTGAGGCTCAGGGCGTAGGCCGCTTCCATGTCGTTGATGCAGCGCTATCGCTGGTCCGGCTTCAGGTGCGAGACGGGGAACAGGTCCAGGCTGCACTCCAGTCGTTCGCGCAATTGCTCGGACGCGTGCGTGTGCGCGCCGGGCAACGACCACACCGCGGCCGACAAGTGCTCCGCCAGCACGCCCTCCCGGGCGTCGGACCCCCGCCTGGCCTCTTCTTGCCAACAACTGAAGCACGCAAAGTGCCAGTATGTCCAACTCAGCGGATATTTGCTCGCTCGACTGAAAAGGGCACCACCTGCACTTACCTTCAACTGATAGTCCCGCCCATTTTGTTGGTGGTTGACAACCTCTCCAACCTCTGGCAGCGCCACGACGTCGTTCAGTTTCTGTCGTTTGGTCTTCCTTTTTTCCCTTTGACGGCGGCGCTTCTTCTGCAGCAGGCGGGTGTGGCTGGCGCACAGCACTGTCGCGGCCACGGCCTCGCGACAGCGGCCGCGGCGGGTGAAGCAGTGCTCGCAGGCCGGCGCGACTTCGCCCTTCGACGAGCGGAGGACGAGCGTCTGGCCGAAGACGCGCAGCTCCACATCGTTTGCCAACGCGGCGACGGCGTCGCGGTCCCCGTACTTGCTCACAAAGACACGAACTGCCTTGGGTTCGCACGCCATCCCCCCCTCCCCCCCCCCCCCCTCGCGTGGTGAAATGAACAGGATCCAAACTCGCCGCAAGGGCAGAAATTCTGAGCGACAAGGGGGAAGGGGGTTGTGTGAGGCCCGAGTATTTTGGGGCCTGGCAGAAAAAGAAAAAAGCCCCTCTCCCTTTGTTTCGCAGCCGAAAAGAGGGCCGGCCGCCCCCCTACCCTTTCCAAATTCGGCCGGCCCCCCCTCCCACAATTTTTGACCACCAAAGAAAAAAAGGCTTTGCAAAAAAATGGAGGGAGGGGGGCCTTTGGGTCGAAAAGAAAAGACGGAGGGGGGAGGGCCGGGGGGGGGCCGCCGTAACGCTTTCCTCCCTCCCGCCCGCCGGCGTTGGCCCAGACCTTTTTTTTTTATACTTTTTTCTTTTTTTTTGCAAACTGCACGGGTTGGAGGGAACGGCTTTGTTGGACTTTTTTCTTTTGGGGTGGGAGGGGGGGGGGCCGGACAAAAACTTGTTGCTTTTTTTTTCTTTGCTTTTAACTTTTGCTTCTGTTTTATCTTAATTGGAGTCAGAGATAGGTTTTCCCTCTCCCGTGTTAACACCTTGGTTGGTAGTAGTACGATGCAGAGCAGACAAGGCACGTGCAAACAATGTGGCGAAAGCACGTCCAATGCTGGCCCAACACCCAAGTACAATCGAGCTCATCAGGAACAGAAGCAGCGACAAGTGTCTGCTGAAGCTCCACAGCATACTGCTGAGTTCCTGCAGCAGGGTGACCTTGACGTGCTCTAGGTGGCGGTAGAGCACGAGCACCGACAGCAACAGGCGCACGCACAGGCGCAGGTCGTGCGTCGGGCCGGAGGCCGGGGCCTTGGCGTCCGTGTACAGCGCGTGCGGGGCTGCCTCGAAGAACAGGCGCGCGGTGTTGGCTAGCTGGGCGGTCAGCGTCCGAAGCCAGAAGATCTGCTGCGCGTAGCGAGAGTCGGCCGCGCCCGCCTGGCGCCCGTCGACGGCCTCCGGGACGCCTCCCCGGGCCGGATGTGCCGGGCCGCGCACAGCAGCCCTACCGCATCGCTGTCGAACATGAGGCTCACGTTGTGGTCCTCCGCCGCCGGCAGCCGTGCTAGGAAGGGGTTCAGTACCGCTCCCACCACGGCGCCCGACAGGTAACTCCGGACCAGGAAGGCGTTGCTGCGGGCGTAGGCACAGAGCTGCTGCACGTCGTCCTCGGTGACCTGCACCGCCAGCACCAGCCTGAGCAGCTGGGCCAGGTTCTGGGCCACCTGGGCCGGCAGGAGCTCCTCGCGCGCCGGCACGTCCTCCGTGGCCGGGGCGCCTTCGGTGCGCCGGCAGTGCAGTTTGTCCAGCAGCACTGCGACCAGCTGCAGGACCGTGGCTCGCGGGGCTTTCCCAGTGCGGGGGGCCGATCAGGGTTTCGAGGCACGCGTAGAAGAGGAGCAGGTGCCACTGCTGGGGGGTCGTCAGGTCCAGACCCCGGGTAGAGGTGCGGCTCTCGTCGCCCAGCCCGGCGCAGAGGTCCAGCAGCTCTGGCGGCAGCAACTGTATTTCATACTGCACCTTGCGCGGGGGCTGGGCGGACCCGCGCGCGCTCGCCGTGCCGGAGTGGCGGTGGAAACAGCGCAGCACCCAGGCGGGCACGCACTGGAGCGAACGAATCGGCATGGGCCTGTACAAGTGCGCCCGCTGCCCGCTGTACAAGACACAGACCCCGGAGGGGCACTCGCCGATGACGCTGTCGGCCTCGGCGCCGCGGGAAGGCGTATCGCCGTGGCGGAACACCACCCGCGCGCTGTCAGTGTCATAGCGCAGCAACGAGCCCCCGTGCTTGCTGGCGTGCACCTCGTTCCACCAGGCCCAGTCGGTCTCCGTCTGCAGCGGCCGGCGCGGCCCCCCCCCCCCCCCAGCCACGCCGCCGGGCTGGCCCCGGCCACCGCCGGACCACCCCCCGGGCCCCCCCCCCCCCCGAGCCCCGCCCCCGCCCCCGTAGCGCCCGCCCCGGGGGCCGGGCGCCCTCCGGAGCCCCGCCGGAGGGCCCGGCGGGGGCCGGGGGCGGATCCCCCGGGGCCAGCCCGGCGGCGTGGCTCCGGGGGGCGTCCGGGAGCTGGACGTTCGCCCCGTCCGGCTGCACGGGATGCAGCATGGGGGCCGCCTGCGCTGGCACCGGTGCAGGGGACGGCCCGGCGTCTGCCCACGCTCGGGGCGGCTCGGCGTCTGCCTGCGCAGGGAGCGGCTCGGCGTCCGCCTGCGCAGGGAGCGGCTCGGCGTCCGCCTGCGCAGGGAGCGGCTCGGCGTCCGCCTGCGCAGGGAGCGGCTCGGCGTCCGCCTGCGCAGGGAGCGGCTCGGCGTCCGCCTGCGCAGGGAGCGGCTCGGCGTCCGCCTGCGCAGGGAGCGGCTCGGCCTCCGCCTGCGCAGGGAGCGGCTCGGCCTCCGCCTGCGCAGGGAGCGGCTCGGCCTCCGCCTGCGCAAGGAGCGGCTCGGCCTCCGCCTGCGCAGGGAGCGGCCCGGCCTCCGCCTGCGCAAGGAGCGGCCCGGCCTCCTCCGCCTGCGCAAGGAGCGGCACGGCCTCCTCCGCCTGCGCAGGGAGCGGCCCGGCCTGCGTGGGCACTGGCAGGAGCTTGGCGCCCGCCCAAGTATCTGCGTCAGCCTGCATCATCTGCACGCGGGGCGGCTCGGCGTGCACCTGGGCGGGTGCCCGGGGGGGGGGGCACGTCTCTTCCCCAGGGATCGGCACCCGCGCTGCGCCCGGCCCTACCTAGTTCTACGTCTAGCATTTCACAGAGCTCCGCCATGATATCGGCGTCCCGATCCTCCAGCGGCGGGGGTCAGTCCGCCGTTGCCGCGCTGGCCGGTGAGGTCTGGCCCTCCATCCGCGGCGCTTTCTGCCGCGACCACCGGGGTGCGTCAGGCACACACTGACCTGACGGCCCTCCGCCGGCCGCACCCCGCCCTCCCCCTCTCTCTTCCTTGCTCCCCTCCACGGGGACGGGGGCTTTTCCCTCCCCCTTCCTCCCCCCCCCCCCCGCCCGGGAGAGCGTGTCCCTCCCCCTTCCGCCGCCGCCGCCCCCCCCCCCCCCCCCCCCGCCCGCCGGCTAGGCCGAGTACGGTAGCGCAGACATTGGCCGCGACTCCGCACCCCGATGGGCGGGCTTGCGCCGCAGTCCGCTGTTCCTCCGGCCGGCGGCGCCGCCGCTCCGGCCCACACCCGCGTGGTGGTAGGCGCAGGCGGCGGCGGTGATATGGCCATGGCCCTGGGCTTCGCGGCGACCAAACGAAGCAAGCCCGAGCGGGCCGGCGAGCTAGCGGGGCGTTGGGTGGTCCTAGCGGCGGGCTATGAGCAAGCCGAGTACAGGGCCGCGCTCGCCAGGGGCTGCTACACGCGCGAGGGGGTCTGCGTGCGCGGTGGCCTGGGGCCGGAGGCTCTAGAACAGTACCTGTGCTTTGTGCTGGCGGGCGCGGCGCCGGGCCTGCCGGGCACGCTGCGCCTCAAGCCCCACACACATGCGGAGCTGGTACACACCCTGACCCACGACTTTGCGTGCCTGCTACCACCGGGGCACCGGGGCGAGGAGGCCGCGGAGGCAGCGGAGGAGGCGCTCGCCCGGCCTGACTTCAAGTACCAAACCCTGCTGGAAGAATCGGAGGCCTTGTCCCATGCGCAGGGCACAGAGCTCCTAGTGTTTGCGAGCCCCGGCCAGGCGGCGGACCGGGGGGCTTGCCGGGCGCTGCGCCAGCTGCTGCGTGCGTGCCTGCAGTCATACCGGTCCGTCAGAGAGGTGTGGTTGTTGGACGCCGGGGGGGACCTCGTGGACGAGCGCACGGGCGGCCGGGACGTGGCCGTGCGCAGTGCGTTCGAAACCTTGTGCCGTGAGTGCGCGAGGGGGGGTGCCCCGGCCCCCGCCTTCCGGTTGCAGCACGCGATCTTTGGCCTAGGGGTGGATGCACACGCCGCGCCGACCCTCGTAGCCGCCCACCTCTTTGCTTACCACGACCGCTTTGGCCATGCCCTGGGCTACTTACTCGCGGCCGAGTTCTATACCGCGTGCCAGACGCGCCCGGAGCTCCGGCCCTTGTTACAGCCCGGCCGGGCGTTGGGCGCCTGGACGGCGGCCTACGAAATGCTGCACCCGGGGTCGGCGGGCGAGGCCGCGGCCGCCGAGCGCAAGCAGTGGTGGCAGGCGCTGCGGCCCGGCCAGGCCGGCGGGCCCACGGACGCGCAGCTGTGGCTCTACTCCGAACTCTTTGTTCGCCGGCGCCCGGAGTTCCAAGCACTAGAAGCCAGGGCCGCCCGGCAGCGCGCCGCCCAGCCGCGTGCCGCCGTCCAGGAACCGCTCGACGTCGTCGAGGGCCGGCGGCCGCCGGTTCCCGGGCACCCGCCCGGGGACGCCGTGGGGCGGCTGCCTCCGGTCGCCGAGCACCCTCCCGGGAGCGTCGTGGGGCGGCTGCCATTGGTCCCCGAGCACTCTCCGGGGGACGATGCATCCTCGGCCCTGGCAGAGTTAGCGCGTGATCTGGCCACGCAGGACCCCACCCGGCGCCAGATGGTCTGCAGCCTGTTGGTCGCCTGCTACGTGATTGACTTTGTGTGCACACGGCCCGCGCCCGCCCGGTAGCCCCCAGCCTGGCCCGTCCCGAGCGGGCGGCCGGGCACGGGGACTCCCCCTTCTCCGGGGCTCGGGGGGCCGGCGGCTTTCCCCCCTGCGTGCTCAGGTAGATAAAAAAAGACTGGCTTCTCTCTCTCTCTCGGACACACACGCACAGACCTCCTCCGGCGCCCCCCGGCCGCCAGGACAGGGGGGGGGCTAGGTCCTCCCCCGGGCCAGGCATTGTAGTGCACACGCTGTTTAATCAAGAAGAGGCAGAACTGCGCAGACGGCCGCAAGTGCTACGGTGGGTGGCTAGTCAGAGCCTTCGTCTTCTTCTGCCTGCCAGTGAGCCTGCTCGTGCAGGCACTGCAAGTGCCCCGGCTGACCCCCGTGCCCTGGCTGGCCCCCGGCGGACGGACACAGTGACTGCAGACCCGCGCGGACTTCTGCTAGGCTTCTTTGGGCTTGGTCCAGTGTGTTGAGCACCTCCCGGAGGCACGCTAGCCCTTGCCGCAAGTGCTGTCTGTCCCGTTCCAGGCGCGCACTGAGGCCGAGCAGGCGTTCCAGCTCACGCCGCGACCGCGCGGCCTCCTGGTCCCGGAGCAGCTGGTGCTGGGCGTTCTCCACGGCGCCCAGGAGCGAGCAGGCTAGGTACCATAACAGCAACAGCGCGAGCGGCCCGCAGAGCAGAGACGCCAGCGCGGGACCGTGTCGGGCAACCCTAGCCCGGCTAGCAGAACTTCCCACTTCGGCGTCATCAGCACGCCGCGACTCCGCAGTCCCGCTGACGCCGTTATGACCCCCGGCCACACTGGCGTGCTGCCAGCCGGGCGGAGGGGAGGGGGGGGGGGGCGCACGGAGGGGCCGTGCGAGCGGGCCCGCTCGCATAGGGGCGGGGAGGGGAGGGGGGCCGCGGGCGGGGAGGGGGCCGCCCGGCCCGTGGGTCTTGACCCGGCGCGGGGGGGCCGCCCGGCCCGTGGGCCTTGACCCGGCGCCGCCCCACCCCCCTCCCTCTCCCCTCCCCACCCCCGGCCACGCCCGCGACGACATGGGTGGCACAATTGACGCTGTGCCTGCTACCCGCGTTGGCCATGTTCAAGAAGCGTAAGGACAAGTCCAAGAGGTGGCCTAGGCCCCCACCCGACTATCCCGCCTGGCCGGCCGGCCCGAGGCCCGAAGACGCGGCCTGGCAGCTCTGGCGCGCAGGACCCTGGCGCGAATAGACGCGGGCGCGCACACGCTAGGGAGCACCAGCCGGGGCTGCGGGCCAGCCGGCCCCCCGGGGGGACTGCAAGCGCGCGGCCGCCGGACGGGGGGGGCGTGCCTGGTGGCGTGCCTGGCGGCTCCGGGGGGAGGGGAGAAGGCGCGGGCCGGCTACCCCGGCGGCCGCGCGACAGAGGGGACGGGGACCCCACCCCGGTCCAGCCTCCTGCGGCAATGTCTAGGCTCGGGGGGAGTGTGCGCTACTCGCCCCCCCCCCCCCCCCGGCCCTGGCGGACAGAGACAAGCGAGCCCCCCCTCTTCCTTGGCACCTTGGCCTCCTGGGTCTCCGCGCCCAGTGTCAGACCGTTGAGCTTGAATAAAAAATCCTTGCTTTGGCCACCGCTTGCTTGGCTTCTTCTCCTTGCCCCTTTCTTCCCTCTCTGCCCCACCCCCCCCGTTTTCCGACGGGGCTAAGACAAAGCGTGCTCCTTTCCCTTCCTCTCCGCTGTCCCTCGCTTAGCTCGCAGTGCCAAGTGGAAGCGGGGCTTTTCCTACGTTAAATATAAAAGATAAAAAGAGAAAGAGAAAAGGTCCAGTGGAAATGTCAACGAAGACCGAGCAAGCGCAATGTGGCATATGCGGCCAAGAAAGGATACGTTCGTCCGAAAACACCGGGTAGCAATATATACCGATATATATATATATATATATATATATATATATATATTTTATTCCTAGTACCCCGTTCCATCTCCCTGCTCTCTCTTCACAGCCACCGCAAAATGTCGCTGCCAGTGAATGAGAGCTGTGTAATTAGTGCGTGCCTGCACGTGCAGGGCGAAAGCTTCTTCTGCTATGAAAAGCAGTGCCCAAAAAGCAGCTGAAGACGTGAGCAGATTCGGATTCGGAACCTTATCAGCTGACGGTACGTCTTTTAAGGGCACGAGCACTCTCAAGGATGATCAGCTATTATGGGTGCTGCGAAACATCAAGACAATCACAGATTTCAATTTCCGCGGATGCCAAAGTCTCACCGACGAGGGTGTCGAATACTTGTCTTACATGGCACGTAATCTCAAGGCTCTTGATCTCACTGACTGTAAGGCGATCACTGAAAAAGGAATGCGCCATTTAATGAAAGTCAGCCAGCTGAAAAGCCTGATTCTCACAGGCTGTGAAAAGGTCGAGCCGCAGGATATAAAATTCTTTCTCGCTGATGGCAAGTTGGAATCATGCACGGTGACCCAGGGAAGTCAAAAATTTACGTACAAGCGGCCGGTGGCACAACAACCGTATTATTCAGCGCATATGCCATCAGAGTCAGCGTATCTGCCTGAAGGGTACTACGAGCAACGATAGCTAGCTAGCTAGCGAGTGCTAGTTCTAGGCCAGGCCCTGCCTCGCGAGCCACCGCAGGGCGCTGGCGTCGCCCTGCGCGGCCGCTCGCGTGAACCACACCTTGGCCGTGGCGTGGTCCTTGACCACCCCGTGGCCAAAATAGTACAGAATGCCCAGCATCCGCAGGGCACCGAGGTGGTGCTGGGCCGCCGCTCGTCCGTACCACTCCATGGCCTGGGCAGTGTCTTGCGCCACGCCCTGGCCCCTTTTGTAACAGGAAGCGAGCGCGTACTGAGCGGGCGCGTAGCCCTGCGCAGCCGCCCGGGCATACCACTGCACGGCCATGGCCAAGTCTTGGGCCATGCCCACGCCTTCCGAGTAGCAGAGCCCGAGGTGCCACTGGGACCGGGCGTCGCCCCGCAAGGCCTTCTCTGCGTACTGAGCCGCCCTCTGCTTAGCACCCGGGCTGTGGGCCATCTACGAATTCCGCCAGCGACAAGGCCAGAGTTGGCTCTACTTTTTTAAAACTAGTTGGCACCCAAAACGCGACCGACACACCTTGGTCGTCCGCTCCCGGTGGGTAGGCCGGGGGGGGGGGGGAGGAAAGACGACGCGCCCCCGCCTCCCTCAATTCCCTTGTACCGAGCACACAGAGGAGGCGGCCCCCCCCCCCCCCAGCAATCTCCCCCGGGCTTCGCTCCTACCTCCAGGTCAAGGCCCCTCGGCCTCGTTTCTACCCCCTTCCTCCCCCGGCAGGGGCTCTTCTGGCTCGTTCTGAGCTTCCCCGCCGGGCTCGCCCCCTTCCGGCGCGCCCTCTTCCGACTCGGACTCGTCCCCGGACTCTGACTCGTCCTCGGACTCCGACTCGTCCTCGGACTTCGACTCCGGCTCGTCCTCCCCGGGAGTTTCCGCCGGTGCCCCGTGCTCCGCCAGGGCTGGCTGGTCCGGGGAGGCGGCGGCCGCCGCCCGCGGCCCCAGGTACGCGGCCAGCACAAACAACTGAGCCCGGCCTTGGTCCGTGTGGTCGGTGGCGTCGGCGGGCCGCAGCTGGTCCCACGCGGCCCGCGTCGACCACGAGTTGCAGGCGCTCCCCACCGGACTCCCCCCACCAACGCCGGAGCCACTTGGCGCAGCGGCCGCGGCTGGCCCAGCAGTCGCAGTCGTCGGGGCTGTGGGCCAGGTCCTCTACCTCCTGCTGCTCGGCCAGAGTCCGCACCGACTGCGCCGGCTGCGCGAAGAACCAGGCCGGGCCGATCGCCCCGTCCGCGCGCCCCGGCCAGGCCCCGCCGAGCTGTGCCGTGCCGCCGGCGAGGGTCGTGCCCAGGCCTACCAGGTAGGCCGTCAGGGAGCATTCCTCCGTGTCCGTGGCAAACGTGTCAGGCAGCAGCGCCAGCCGTTGGCCAGCTGGGCCTGGCTCCCGTGGCCCGCCGGGCCCGTCCACGCTCGGGGGCAGGCTCACCAACAGGTCCGAACTCGCCGGGTCCACGCAGCGCGACCGGGCCAGGGCCTGCAGCGCCCGGCGGGTCTCCTGCACCGCCTGCCCCGGCGTCGCCACGTCCCTCGTGCCGGGCGCGCAGTGCACGGGCAGGTAGAGGCGCCCCCGCGCCTTGTCTTCTAGCAGGCGCAGCTGGCAGGCCTGGGAATGCAGCTCGCCCTGGGCGTCGGCGGAAAAGCAGAAGGTCTGGCCCCCCCGTCCGCCCAGCCCGGAACCCAGCAACGGTAGCAGCGCCAGCCGGCGGGCCCGGCTGACAGGGTCCACCCGCAGCAACGCCACGCCCCTGTCCGCCGTGTGCGGGGCCCGGAGCACCGGGGCCAGCCCCAGCGGCAGAGCCTCTAGCGCCGTGCGGTACAGCTCCAGGGCGGCCGCGCTCAGCGTCTGGCCGGTCTTCTCCCAAACTCGGGCAAACTGGTACAGCACTCACAGCCAGCGCTGCCTGGCCACCAGGTCGGCGCCGCAGCCCAGCAGCTGGTCCTGCAGTGCCTGCAGCGTGTCCAGCACCGAGTGCAGCACCTGGCGCTGCTGGAGACCGCCCAGGCTCTCCACGCTGCCGGCCGCGGCCGCGGCCTGCGTCGCCGTCGCCGCAAGGTACAGGCAGGAGCAGAAGCGTTGGCTGGCCACGAGCGCCCTGCGTCCGGCTGCCGGCAGCGACAAGCCCAGCGTCCTGGGCTGCCAGCGCGTCGACTCTCGCAGCTCCGCTACCACGGCCTGCAGGTCCCCTGCCTCTCGCAGCAGCAGCTGGCGGGCCAGCACGTTCAGCACAACGGGCTCGTCCCGGGCCGCTAGCTCCGCCAGCGCCGCCGGCACCAGTACGCCGCGCGCGCGCTCCCCCTCTCCGCCCTTGTGCTTCTTGCGAGCCCCGGCCAGCGGCCTACTCTGCCCACCACCCAGCAGCTCCGAAACCAGCACTGCACGCGCCGTGTGCACCACTTGGGTGCAGGGGTGGAGGCACCGCCACAGGCGGCTCGAGGTCTCGTCGTCGCCGCCCCCGGGGCTCGTGTCCCCCCACAGGCCGTGCCCGTGCAGCAGCGCGGCGTCCTGCTGCGCCTGCAGGTTCCGGTAAGGGTCCGTCGCGGCGCTGAGCGCGGCTACTAAATCGCGGAGGCTATCCCAGTCCCCCTTCCGCCAGGGTCCGTCCAGGACCGGCAGGCGCACCTCCGGGGCACGCCGGGCCAGCTCCCGGAGCTGGCCCTCGCTGTAGCCCGCGGCCTGCTCCTCCTGCCGGTCCAGCTCGGCACAGTGCGCCAGGAAGTGGCTGGGCGAGCACGCGCCGCAGCAGCGGCAGCGCCTCTTGTGCCCAGGGGTGGGCAGGAAAGCCGTGGGCGGGGTCGCACACGTAGTCCAGCAAGCGACGCCAGCCGTCACGGAGTTCCGCGCGCGGGGCCCCGGGCTCCTCCAGCTTGACGGGGGGTTGCCGGGGGTGCAGGACGGTATAGGCACGCGTGGTACCGTGCATAGCGCCGGGGTGGATGGGTTCGCAGGGTGCTGCTGCGTGTCGGGCGATCTGGGTTTCTGGATCGGGGCAGGGGGGCGGGGCCGGCGTGCGCGGCAGGCGGCGCCCCCGTGCCCCTGGCGTGCGCACGCGGGCCCCCCTCCCCATGGCACGGGGGAACGTCCGTACGAAGGAGCTCCCTCCCCCCTGGTCGGCCGGCAGGCGAGGAAGGATGAAGGGGGGGAGGCGCCCGCGGGGAGGCGGGCCACTGTCTCGTGCCGGCGTGGCCCGCCGTGGCTACCCGCACCGCCGGTACCCGAGGGGGTAAGCTAGTCAGGCGGACCTAGACGGCGAGGAAGGATGAAGGGGGGGAGGCGCCCGCGGGGAGGCGGGCCACGGTCTCGTGCCGGCGTGGCCCGCCGTGGCTACCCGCACCGCCGGTACCCGAGGGGGTAAGCTAGTCAGGCGGACCTAGAACGGGGGGGAGGGGGGGGGGGGGGAAGCTAGTCAGGCGGACCTACAAGTTTACTTGGCCGGTTTGCACATTGCTTGCGGGCCAAGCTAAGAGTAGGTTCAGTCATTTAATGAAGCCAACAGTGATAGCTGGTTCCGGTAAGCTAGCTCCTACCGACTGACTAACTTTAGCACTGTCCAGGCCGGCGGCTAGGCCGAATAGTCCACCTCCGCCAGCATCATGGCGCGGATGCGAGCACGGATCCGCGCGATTCCTTGCAGCACTTGTATGCGTTCGTCGGCAGAATCGGGAAGGTGGCTGTCGCTGACGCCCGCGTGGCTCAGCGCTTGCCCCAGGATAGCCCGTACGTAGCGCGGTCCCTGCCTTGGCAGCCCCTGGTGCACATAGTTAGCATCGACGCCGGGCTTGGCCGAGTCACACAGAAAGCGGAGGATTTCCTGGGCGTCCTTGGACAGCGTATTCACGGCAGCGGAGCTTACATTCTGTTGGTCAGGCATCGCGACGAGTAGGCCGCTAGTTGAAGGAGCTGGTCGTCGTGGGTTGAGAGACGCAGGTATTGTGAGCCGGTCGGGGCGAGCCTCGCCAACACGCTCTTGGCCAGCGCGCGCCCGGTCAGCGCGCGCCGACCAGCACGGGCGTGCTCGTGCCACGCGTTTTCGTGCAGCGCGCTGGCCGGGAGCGCGCCCCCTCTTGAGCGCAGGTCTGGCGCGCGCCCGGCGCCTCCGACAGGGGGGGGGACACGCCTCTTTCCCCCCCACGCGTGTGGCCCCGCGTGCCCCTGCTAGGCGTACAGGGGGGGGGGGGGGGAGCCGCTCGGCCCCGGCGCGCGGGGGCGCCTCTGACAGGGGGGCGCGCCCCCACCCCCCCCCCCCTTACACCACACACTGGCACGCGCGCGCTGGTGGAACACGCGTGGCACGAGCACTCCCGCGCTGGCCGGAGCGCTCCGGCCGGGCGCACGCGCCCGCTGGGTGGGCGCGCGCTGGCCGGGCGCGCTTTGGCCAGGCTCGCCCCGACCGGCTCACAATACCTGCGTCTCTCAACCTACGACGAGCTAGCTCCTTCTACCAGCGGCCTACTCGTACCGATGCCTGACCAACATAATGTAAGCTCTGCCGCCATGGACACGCTGTTCATTGACGCCCAGGAAATCCTCTGCTTTCTGTGCGACTCAGCCAAGCCCAGCATCGATGCGAGCTATGCGCAGAAAGGGCTACCTATGGAGGGACCGGGCTACGCACGGGCTATCCTGGGGCAAGCGCTGAGCAACGCGGGCGTCAGCGACAGCCACATCCCCGATTCCGCCAACGAACGCCTACAAGTGCTGCAAGGAATCGCGCGGACCGTGCTCGCATCCACGCCGTGCTGCAGGCGGAAGTGGATGATTCGGCCTAGCCGCCGGCCTGGACAGTGCTAAAGTTAGTTAGTCGGTAGGGGCTAGCCTACCGGAACCAGCTGTCACTCATTTTTTGTTTGATTAAATACTGAGCCTACCCTTAGCTTGGCACGCAAGCCGTGCACGGACCGGCCAAGTAAACTTGTAGGTCCGCCTGACTAGCTTACACTCTCCGGTACCGGCGGCGCTTATTAGTCGCACCCTTTGGGTGCGGGCAAGAGCTGAGAGCAGGCTAGCCGCTGGCGGGCACGGCCCCCGGGGGTTCTTAGGGTGCAGAGTGCAGGCGGGAGTAGGGCAGCGATGACAGGACGCACGCCTTCTCCCCTCCTTCCCTCCGGTGGTCTCTGGGCGCCTAGATTAGGCTGCGCAGCTTGTGTGCCCAAGGGGGCGAGCCTCGGCTGCCGCGTGCACAGGGCACCGGCGGACTTGCAGCCAGGGCGGATTCGGGGAGGGGGGGGGTTGGGCGGTCCAGAGGGCCGAGGAACACGAGGGGCTTGCCCAGCACACACCGGACGCGCTGCGAGGACCCCGGGCCACCGGGTGCCCCGGACAGGGAGCGCGCCCCCTCCCACCCCCGCGCTGGCTCGCGGCCGGCATACGGGAGGTAAGCATGGGGATATCGGAGGAGGAGAAGAAGTTGGGACAGATAGGAGGAGTGGAATATAAGATGATCCGTAGCGATCCCACAAACATTCTCCAGCTGTCCTCCCCCGGTCCTTCAAAACCTTCACCCACTTCCTCGCGTGTTCCACCTTCCCCTTGGCACATGCCCATGCCGTATGGATTCTCTCCGCCGTCCATTTCCCCTGTACTTTCGTCAACACAGCCATGAAACTGTATTGGTACTGTGCTTCCTCCGTCATGGCAACACCCTCCACAAACCCTCGTCGTTGCAATACCAACGATATTGCAATTCCCACATAGTTCTAATTGCCATCCACCTCGCATCCCTTCGGACCAGATCCGTGTCCATAATCGCTCCCACCCGTTCACCCCACCGATATCCCATTTCCTCTACAAACCGTTGAGCCTCCTCGTCCATGAGTATCATAGAAAGGGTGGAGAACACCACCGGAGGATTGGGACAGTCACGAAACGCGGGCATGGATTGAGACTTTAGAATAGGAGCGGAGGCAACAGAGACGGGAAGAGAAGGAACGGAATAACGCAATGAACGACCAGGACGAGGCATCTGACAGGGAGATAGAGAAGAAGGAAGGGTTATCGGGGAAGGAAGAGGGGATCGAGAAGCTGGAGACGGGAGCGGAAGTAGTGGATGCAAGGCCTCTCTAAGGAGATGTGGGACGAATGTATACGGGAAGAGATATAGAGAAGCGGAGGGGAAGGGAAAAGGGACAGAGAGTAATTTAAAATACAGGTAAGGGTGGTCTTACAGAAAACAAAACAAAAAGGAAAACAAACGGTGATATAACGGCGGAATAAGGCAGGAACGGGACACACGGACTTGGGGACCAGGGGAGGATGTAAAGTGAGCAGATATAATAATGCCACGGGAACATGTATATATGGGGATCACGGTTTCAATCATAATATATTTTATACTTTAGAATTCGAGATGGAGGCACAACCTGGGGCACCGGAGTTCAGAGACGACGAGGACGTGGGATGGATAGGGCCGACCATTCGCGCGATACCGTTTACACCGGCGAGCCGACAGGAGGACCCAATGCGGTACACGGAGGCTAAGGCGGAGGCACTGCCGGCGGCATCGGATCCGACGTATGCGAGGAACCCACCAACTATGTCGCTATTCTTCCACGAACTGATGCAACGTACGCCGGAGATGGCACCGGAGATATGCAGGCAGTTGTCGACGAAAAACTACAAGATGTGGACAAAAAGGGAGGACGAAGGGGGCATATACAGCGAGGTGGACTAGTGGCCGACGTGGATGTGGCCCAAGGGGAAACCAACATATGGGCCGGGGATGATGATGGTGGACCTGATCCATTTGGCGGAAGCGCTGTACATAGGGGTTGGGTTTTACCGGGACAAAGTGAGTAAAACGAACCTGCCCAATTTCGTGATGAATCGGATGTTGGAGGAGGGGGCATATATATCAAACGGGGACATCAAGTCGTTGTGTCTGGCAGCGGGGGCGCAGAGACGGGAGTTACAACAAGCGGCCGCAAAGATGGCGGATGCGATAACGAGGTGGGACGCAGCGTTTTCCAGGAACCCGGCGGAGGAACTGGCGGATCTGATACAGAATTGCCATACGGGTTGGGCACGGAGCGGGCTGGCGGGCAAGGCATATGACGCCATGCGGGAATATATGGCGGGGCCGACTGACGTGGGGGCAAAGATGGAGAAGAGGGATGCATCACGGTACAAGTTGTTGGAAGAGGCAGCGGCGTTGAACGATGCGGCGACGGATGCGGAAAAGGAGGCAAAACGGAAGGAACTGCGGCAATGGGTCTTTGGTTTGTCCATCCTGAATGGATGTGTGCGGGGTTGGTATACGTGGATCAGGATTCGGATGGCGGCGACGGAAGCGGAAGCGGCAACAGCGTCCCCGGAAAAGCGAAAGAAAAGAAGAAGAAGGGGAGGCAGTCGGAGAGAGCGGCGAGCTCGGATTCAGAGGAATCGGAATACAGATCGAGATCAAGGGAAGGGGGAAAAGGGGAAAAGCGGCGGCGTGGCACAAGCAAGTCAAAGATCGAGGGTAAAGAACAACGGGACAGTATCCTGGGACAGCTCCGTAAGACGCAGCTGATGCAGGAACATGGAGAGAGGCCAATGGTTGCGAGCAAACAGCACGAGTATGAGTATATGAACAAGGTACGTAAGTTCATTGTGGCTTTGCGGAGTGAGGCAAAAGCGGCACTGTGTGGGGACGCGGCGGACCAAGTGTGCTACTTGTTGGGCAACTTGGTGGGGTCGGGAGACGAACATACGCGGTTACTTGACACGCATGTATGGGAGGAGCGGTTTAAGAAGGAGTTCGGGGAGCGAGGGGCAAATAACAAGAAGGTGGTGGTCGATGCCACTCATTTTGTGTTCGCCGACGTGTACCAGTTTCACCAACTTCTAGACAGGGGGGATGAGATAGAGGCGCTGAAGGACGCGGCACAGGCTCTGGTTACAAAGAGGACGGCATTACGGGACATCTTTGCCAGTATCGCGGGGCTCAGTCTGTTGCACGAGAAGAAGGAGATATACCCAATGGTTCTGGCGGGGATATGGAAGGATAAGAGACGAAAGCGGTGGTTCCGGAGATCGCGGCACACAGGTGATAGCGTTGGTGGATATCACGCCGGAGGGCAAAACCCGATGGCAGGGGTTGAACACCACTTACAATCCGGTCAGCTGGGTACTACATGAGGAAGACCCGGCGTTGATCGATCGTGTGATCACATCGCCAGCGGTGACCGCGAAGTGGCCACAGGCAAGGTTCAACTATGGAGGCAGCGGAGGCTTTCGGGGGGGCGGACGACCGCGACAGTTCACGCAAGGGGGGGGAGATCGGGCGCCAAGGCGTGACGGGGGGTATAGACCACGGGGCTCGAGGTATATGGGGATGGAGGATACCAGGAGCGACGACAGGAGCGGCGACCGCCGCAAGTGTTTCATGCAGATCGGGCGCCTCGAGGAGGGGAAAAGGCGAAGTTCGACGCAGAGTTCCATAACAGGGCTCTGCCGAACACGGAGCTAAAGGGGCAGCCACGGTACCCGCCGGACTCGGAGCTGATCGAGGGTTTCCCGAAATATACCAGACGGGCACTGCGGTCCAGGAACTGGGACAAGGATTCATGTTACACGGCTATCGCTATGCACTGGTTGGGAATTAAGGAAACTGCCAGGTCAGCCACGAGATGAATATGTGGCACGACAATTTAGACACTTGCAGAGACGAGGCATACTGTGAGTTGTAAGAGGCGGTACTACGCCACGGGATGTGGCAGCTAGGAGGGTTGGAGGACATGTTCCCGCCAGAGGAACTCCCGGCACTGCGGGAGTTTAATGAGGCCAATATCAAGGCGAAGGGATGGACGCGAAAGGATAAGGGTTACTACCACCGGGCAGCCAACATGCGTCCCAAAAACACGGAGGGGGAGCGACGGGAGGAAATGCGGGACGGGTATCGGAGGAACGACAACAACGGCGGGAGAGGACCACGGGGTGGCTATCGATACGAGTATCGGGGAGGATTTCGAGGGAGTCGGGGTAATTATGCGGCGGCGCCTAGACCGGGGATGGACAAACAGGTACAACCCTTGATATACGGGAAGTGGGGTGTTGGGAAAGACACAGCGAGTACAAGCGGAACACACTCTCATCTGCCATATGTGCATCCGGATCGACAGGGGTTGATAGCAGGGGCTGCAGCGGGAACGCAGGAGCGACAGGGACAGCCAGAGGGCGCGGGATTCATCGCGGGAGCGACCTCCGCGGCAAGAGGAAGCGCGTCCGCGCAGGTCTAACAGCGACGATGACGTAAAGATCATGGGGGTTTCCACGGCAGGTGAGCCAGGAAAGAGTGAGGGGGGATCACGAACGGGAATGGGGGTTTGACGTATGACAGGGGAACGGAGGGCGAGGCGACAACGGCGACGGGGCGACGGATCGGGATACGGGAGCCCGGAAAGGGACGAGATGGGGAGGAGCTTGAAGACACGGGAATATGTGGATCTGACATAGACAGAAGAGGGAGAGACGAGGAGATAGACGAGAGACAGGGGGAACGGCATGCGAAACAGCAGAAGGCAGAGGAGCGAGCATCTAGCGGATCGGGGGTACAAGGCAAAAGGTACAAAGAGGGCGAGAAGAGTGAGGGTGAGAGCAAGGAGAGAGCGAGATGGGAGGGGGAGCGGGAGAGAAGTGAGGGAGAGAGGGTGGCAGAGGAAAAGAAGCGAAAAGAAAGTGAGAGAGAGAGAGGACACGGGAGCGAGAACGACAATTGCTGGAGACACACTGGAAGGTGAGTCAGAGGCATGAGGCGATGCGAGTGACGCCGTCGGTTAGTCAAATTAAAAGATCAAATCTCCCACTGGCGTATACTCGGGTCAAGTTGAGGAGTTTAGGAGGGGATGTGGTCATCGGCAACGACACCATGGCGGCCATCAGCGTCATCGGAAAACACTTTTTGGACAAACACGGGCAACAACCATGGTTCAAGGAGCGGTTTCGGGCGACACGGGGTTGGGTGAAGGGGGTGTCGGGTAAAACGGCGATGACGGGCACGATACTGCTGGCGCTTGATCTGGAAGGGGGGAATACATATACGCACAGGTTCTGGGTCGTTCCGGCATATACAGGGGGACTCCTATGGAGTTTTGACGCGCTGAAGCGTATGCACACCCACATCGACTGTCACAGAGAAGAGGTACGGTATGGACGGGGGGGAAACGCTCCGGTGTATCGAGTGGTGGATTACGACCCAGAGGAGGGACAAGGAGACATACCGGGGGCATTGGGTGGCGAACGATTTCAGGGCGGCACGGGTAGAGATTGAGAAGGGAGAGGAGGATAAGGCAGCGGAACAGGAGGTTTTTGCGATTGGAAATCACGAGGAGGAGGAAGAGGAGAGCGAGTCGGAAGATGAATGGAAGAGGGCAAGAATTGTTGCTCTGGTCGACACGAGGTTGGAGTATTTCCGGAGACAGAGGGAGGAGGCCTCGGACGGTTTTCCGAAACACGGGCGAGATTTAGGATACCACCATATTGGAAATGGATACACGGGTGTTGCCTATGGCGCAATATGTAGTATGCAATACGGGCAAGCCTAGCCAGGCCAAGGTGGAGATTTTGAACTTCCTGCAGGAGTGGTGGGGAAGCTAACCCATGGTAGCGGATTCGGTGTCCCAGATCAAGAAGACATTGAAAAATCGGCTTTCGCACGGGGATTTCACGATTATGTTTCCGGTAGGAAGGAGAACGGAGATGTGGTGGTACGATGTGGAAGATTTTCTAATCGTGGACCCGATACCGATCCCGAGTCGCACACAGAAGTTGATAGTGGCTTGCCGACTCGGATCGAGGACGATAGCTAGGCGGTACCGAGAGGAACTTCTGGATCGGGATTTGGCTTCCATTCGGGATGAGGCATTTACGTACATATCCGGGGTATGTCACAGGACACACGCCATTCAGTATGCTATGATGATGGACCAACTGGCCAGATTCGCGGATCAAGAGCGGAAGACACCAACCTTATATCGGTCGAGGGAGGGTTTAGACGGGGACGGAGCAGAGATAGCGGTGGATGACATACAGGGGCAAGCGACAGAGGAGCAGATCAAGGAGGAGACTGATAAGGCGAGACAGGCGTTACAGGAACAGTCGGAGACATGGGAAGGCACGTCAGAGGAAAAGGCTGCGGCTATGGGGTCATGGAAGACAACATCCAAGCTTTCGGCCCTTTGGAGGGGGGATCGGTGACAAGCCACGTCGCGGTTTTCGAACGAAAGATAGGGCAAGAGGTACCGGGGATAGGACGGCCTTCGCGGCTAAGTCATCATGAGGATCGGATTGCCAGGGAGATGATGGCGGAACTTTTGGAAAAGGGATTGATCGAGGCGCGGCTATCGGAGTATGCGTCTCCGGTACGCATGGCGCCGAAACCAGACGGAACGTTGCGGATGTGTATCAACTATTGGAGGATAAACGAAATCATCAAGAAGATGGAGACACCGGTGCCAGACGTGCGGAGGGGAATAGAGGTGTTGCAGAACTAATCCCATAGTGCACCAAGCCCGACCGGCAGTCAATCAATGTGTTCATCTTATTGAGCTGCTTGAACGCGATCAGCAATCCCCCTGAATATTCCGGGCAGACATAGAATTGGATGTTGAAGGACCTAGCGGAGTAGAGTTCAATGGTTAAAACCATCGTCCCCGTCACCTCCGCCCTCGCTTTTCCATTAACACCTTCTATGCTCCCCTTCATAGGCAACATGTGTTTATCTAACCACGCCTTGTTTGCCGCAATGAAATTTGCGCCCGCGATATTAATGTTAGCCTGCGTATCATTGGCCTAATCGCATGCACTCTCCAAGTCTACACAGAAAAACTTGAGTAATGCATAACGCATGTTCCGGCATTTCAATAGCCTCAAGGCGTTCTTTTAAGTCGGACAAAAGAACAAAACTAGTCTTTAAATCTTTCCGTATCGATACTCCACTTCTGATGAGCTCTTCACCAAAAGCAGTATTCTTCGACATACCGGCTTCTATTTCTTTCTTACCATCCGTCACCTTCAACCCGGGTTTCAACTTCCTTACCCGTTTATGCACCGGCTTCGCCCCCCAATCGGGCTCCGGAATGAAAGAAACTTTCCTTTTCAACCTCAACGTCGGAACCGGTAAAAGATTCAAATTAGGTTGCGATCTATGCGGTACGATCGTAACAACGTGTTTATTTATAATATCAACTCGTCTGGCCTTCTCGGGCCCTACAGACTTATTAATACTTCCCCGCTTTGCACGTTCGATCGTCACCTGCATCACAGCACCATCCAAATCATGAGTAGATTGATGACTCTTGAGAGAAGGGTTACCTGTGGGAACTGTTTAAACCTCCAGCTTCCCCGGTTCATTCATCTTCGCCATAATCATCCTTGGTGAACGTGTCGTCTCCTGCCACACGACAACATCCCCATCAGTAATGACTGACGATTCCCTACACCCCTCCCCCTTATCACCTCCCCCCTCAAGTATACCTGCTTGAGTTTCCACTTCTTCCTCTGGGGGAACCTCCCCTTCATCCTCCTCCTCCTTCGAAGCCGCCGCCACTTTGGCCTTCTTGAGGGGTCCGCCCTTTTCCCGTTTACCCCCAAAGCGCTTCTTCCCCCTGAAGCCTCCTCCGCGGCCACGGCCTCCATATCCTCCACGGCCCCGCTTGCTTCCCCCTTGTCGCAAGGCGTCCACCGTGTCCTCATACCCGCGCAGCCGTGCTTTAACCAAAGTACGAACTGCCTTGTTATTGATGAAGAGCTGATCTCTGCTCCGGATAGCCCTGACAATGTCCCAAATGGACTTGCTGTTGTCAGAACCTTCGAGCTGCTCCTTTAGGATTTTCCAATCCGCTTCCTTTTCGGAGTGCATCCCCGGGCAGAAATCCCCCCTTCTGCACTTGCCTCCCTTAAAGTATTAGTCAAAGCATGGCTTACGACTACCCTTGTAAGAGGAACTGGAAGAACTAGCCCCTTTACTCTTCGAGCCTATCGCAGGGATATGCTCGTCGCTAGTTTCTTCCTCATCTTGCTCCTCCTCCTGTTGCTGGCGTCGGAGGGGTTTTCCATATCCCCCCCCTCTGAACTTTAGGGATCCGTGAACGTCGTCCCTCAGTTCCACCGCCCAACTGAACAGCCGCTGCCTGTCCCAACGATTGTTCCCCAAACCGATTTCTGGCAACTGCCACCAAAGCCTCTATACCTCCCGCCGAGACCAACGTATCATCCCACGTTCTCACAGCCAGTAGGAAGTCCTTCCACATCAGCTTTGAGTTCTGGTACTGAGCCGCAAAGTTCAGCCAAGCAGGGGATGCCTCCGTCGTAAAGTCTGCATTGTCAGGGATCGAACTGGCCCATTTGTTATCAGGCCACCCTCTGTTCACGGCCCGATAAACAGTCGGATCATGCTGATTGATCCTCGCCATAATGTGACGAATGAGGCGTTTAAGGCTGATGAAAAAAGCATTGTCCGTCTTCAGCTTTTCCATCACCAACGCACATGTCCCCCTCACCCTCACCGGCTTGGACTTAGTTGTCTTCAAAGCCTCTCCAACAACAGTGGAGATATGGCCCGTCAGCATGACTTCACTTGTCAGTTCCCAGTGACAACCGAATTCGACGAGCAAGTCAATGAGGGCGTGCATCATCGCATGCAGTTTCGACATTTTAATCGATCCCGTTTCTGCATAATGATCCCTCTCCTGTTGTGCCCTCGCCATCCCCTCGTTGATCTTCTCCAACGTAAAGTGCTCCATCAGATCCCCATCCGTGCACTGTCGGAGAATATCCATCAAGGTCATCGGCGATTCAAAAGTGCTCTCCGCCATTAACTTACAGAGCATATTGATCGCTTTCCGTAACCAAGACGAGTTCATAAACGGATGACAGTTTACTTGTAAAGTAAACCATATCGTCGGTTGTTGCTTACCCCGTGTCCCTGGGGCAAATGCAATCGGCGTAAACTTAGCCAGGAAGATCGGCATCCTCTTCCTCTCTTGATCATAACGTTGACCAGGATCAATGGGATCATCCTCATCCCTTTTCCTGATCGTCGCATATCTCAGTTCCCAGGTCGTAAACCTTTCCATACCGACCTTTAAGGCCTTCAAGACCTCCATGAGATACATGAGATATCGATACAAGGTTCTCATATGCCTGTTCCCTTGCCACCACCAAGATCACAGCATCTGCCGCCGTAGCAGTAGCTGTCGCGAGCTTGGTTGCTGCAAGTGCTGCATTGTCCGCCTCCCGCAGCAGATCTCGCAACATCCTTTCGGCATTGTTGCTTAACGCCGTAACTTCGACCATTTGCTCCAGTTTCCCCATGAAGCCTTCGATGTGGAGTACGTCGAAAGAGCCTTGAGTTCTCTTAGCCCAGATTTTCGTATCCTTCATCCATTTAGCCTCCTTCAACCTCCCCTTAATAGCATTATCCCAATTCGTAACTGCTTTGGCGAAGGTTTTGGCTACCAAGGGGTATACTTCATTTTTGAAATGATCCTGAGCCATGGTAGTTTCAAAAGTTTTCCCGTCCCTCCTCACCGCTCCATACCATTCCTCCTTCCAATCCTCCTTCGTTTCCTCCCCCTTCATTATGAACTTCAAATCAAATTGTTCGGAAGGAATGGGAGTCGGAAGGTATTCCATCCTTGGATGACCCAACATTTGAAGCTCATGGAGGTGCAAAGATATGAACATCCTTGTAACCATCCTCCGTACCTCCATGGGTGCCAAGGTTTTGATCCTCGGTGTTTTTGGTGAATAGTTGGTAAAAACAAAAGTGGCTGCCGTCCACCCCCACTTTATCATACCAGCCTGTTCACTCTTTACCACATCCAGCACCTCCTTGTCCTTGGGTCTGTCTGGATACTTACTTGCCAAAGGGACAAAGTGTTCCAGAAACAGATGCTGATCATGGGGGTCTACTAAGTAGTCCGAAGCTACAAATAGTAGAAACCCCCCCCCAGCCTTTCCCACTAGCGACTGCGCAATTGGATCCGAGTATGGATCGTATGGCTTCGCTGCGGACACGTTTAACTTCAAAGTGACAAGGTCCAAGTTTCGAGATCAGGGTTCTTCCCTGTTTCTACGAAACCCTCCTTACCACCTTTTTTTTTTTTTTGTTTTCCCTTGGTTAGAACAACAAAAAGCACGTCTCGACCAGCCAACAACAGTGACTGATTATCGAAACAATGCCTGACACTCTCAACACGGCACAGTCAACAACACTGACTGATTGCCTCCAATGAGTGAGTCGTTCCAGATTCCAAATTTGTACTTTCAGAGTTCGAAAAAGGCAAAGGGACTCCAAATGTATTAAGACCGGAGGTCTAGCCTTACGAGCTCAAAGGAAAAGCAACAAAAGGAATTTAATAGACGATATTGAACACAACAGGTTCAAAGCTAACAGCCACTTCGTAAGTAGAAAGGGTTGTCAGAACTGAACCCAAACAACAAGCCAAAGGGAAAACACCGGTCAAGCCGGATGTCCCTTTGACCGGTTCATCTGACACGTTGCGTTACGTCCGTAACCTGCACAAATGCCAAAACATATCACCAAAACACAACCCATAAGTGCAATTTCCCTTATTTAGCCTTAAATATCCCAGTCACGGGAAAAAAGGCTAAATTTCACGGAATTTTCCGTGATTTTTATCCAAACTTCAAACGGATACTACAGGTGCTGTAGAAGGATCGGGTCAATGCTATCATACTAATGTGGGAGATTATTCCATATTAATGCTACACATTCGTGTAATCTGCATTTTAATAATCATCTCCACGCCGGTAAACGGTTAAGTGTAAAATCTAGGTTTTAAGGTCCTATGGGATTTAAGCTTCCTAGCTTATCCTCCCATATTCCTTATCCTAATACATCACTAAAACCGGATATATTTATCAGAACCGGAAATGTAATAAGAATTCATCTTATAATACATTTAATAACAAGAACTTACTTCCCAGAGTAAATTCTCGTAAAGTCCCAATAGCGTAAAAACCATGTAGTATACCGTGGGTGTTACTGACGGCATTTATACTAAGATTATTATATTTTAGTATTTTTTAAATAAATCAATAAATAAATAATATAATGCCGCAATATAAATCCTTACTCGGTCTTAATGAATTGGCTGTTGATAGTCTAAACATGCTTGACTTAGACTTAACGAACACAAACATAGTCGGTCTGAATACAGACAGAGTGCCAGAAGATGCTGACCCCGTAAATCTTTATTACACTGATGCACGATTTGACACACGTCTCGTTTTAAAACCAACAACTGACCTAAAAGAAGGACTTAATTATTATTGGACTGATAACCGCTTTGACACACTTGTCGCTTTAGAATCAACTACGGATGTCAAAGAAGGAAAAAAATTATACTACACAGAGCAACGAGTAAGGGATAATGACGAAGTCAAAGCCTCAACTCAACACCGCTCTAATACTTCCAATCCGCACCAAACCAGTTAAAATAATTTGATAGACACAAACATATTTGCACAAGCGAGCGGACAATACTTAACTTACAACGATGTAGAAGGCAAATGGAAGAATACAGCCCTTGGTTCAATTGATACACTTTCAGATGTGGTTATAACCGCACTAATAGCAATAAATAGTTATCTAACATATAATTCAATAAACTGGGTAAATAAAACATTTCCGATAAATGTTGATGAATTCGGCGATATTAGTATGGGAAGGAAGAATATAACAGGAGTTAATTTACTAAATACCAAAGATGTTGATGAATGGATATTTGAGCACCAAGATAATAATGATAAAGTTTCAGCGAGTGGAAGCATAGATAGCCACAGCGATGTGACAATATCAGGCTTCCCCGCAGATAACCAATTACTCATTTATAGCACAGGTCAATGGAGAAACACCACACCACCCTTTCTTAGACTAGACGGCACAGCCAGTATGACAGGAGCATTAAATATGGGAGGTTTTGCTATTTCGGGGGCTTCCACATATAATGGAATTAATCTCGCTAATCTCGCAGTTGATGGTTCGGTGGTCAAACTAACAGGAGACCAAACCATAGGAGGAATTAAAACATTTAGCAGTGAAATTAAAGCAAATGCGGGGATAACAACAACAACATTAACAACAAGCGACAATGTGGTAGTAGGAGCAGGCAAAAGTATTTTCACAGATAGAAAAGCACTCGCCAACAATAAATTAGTCTTATGGGATGGAGGAACGCAATCAACAACTGCTTTTATTGGTTTTGGTGTTGCTAGTCAAACTTTGCTTTATAATGTTAATGCTTCAACTGATAGTCATATATTTTACTATGGCGGGACAAACGAATTATTCAGGATTAATAATGGAGAAGTTAAGGCATCAAAGGTAATAACCGCAAGTGCGGGGGTATCAACAACAACACTCACTGCAAGCGGATTAATAAATGCGAGTGCTGGTATTGATATGAAAAACCAAAGTATAACAAATGTGAATTTAGTTGATGGTGTTGATGTTTCTGTCCTTGATACTTCTGCGGTTAAAACCTCAGGAAACCAAACCATAGCAGGAATTAAGACATATAGCAGTGGTGTGGAAATAACTGGAAATTCAATCAATTCAACAACAAAGGGAACATTCATTGTTTTCAATTCTACCAGTAATATCGGGTCAATTGCTAGTTTGGATATGAACACGGCAACATATTACAACTTTGAAATTTATGCGAAAAAAATAAGTTTTATTGATGGGACGATTGTTTCGTGGTTTAATGCTACTGGCTTAGATTGTAATAGTAGTAGGATTGTTAATCTAGGAGCACCACAAAATGCGAATGAAGCGGTAAATAGGCAATATCTGGATGACAATTGTGTGAAACTAACAACAGACCAAACCATAACAGGAAGTAAAACATTTAATGGGGCGAGCACTAGTACGATAAAATATCTAACTTTAACGAACAATGCCGATTTTAATAATCAAACTATCACTAATGGTCGAAATATAACATATAATGGGGCGAGGATATTAAACCAAAATGGAGGAGATATATTCTTTTCACAGACATCAGGAGATTATCAATATTTCTTATTTACTATAAATACCGCTACAAGTGGAACCGCAGACCAAAGAGGTTATATATTCACGAATGCAGCATTTGATGTAAAAGGGACGGGACTTTATATTTCAAAACTTTTGGACAATAAAAGTGCTTCATCTGACATTGTCCGTTTTAACAATGCTGGGGGTATGCGATTTTATGGTGCTTTGGATATGAACTCAAACAACATAACAAATAGTGGAACAATAACGGGAACTATATTAACGGCAACCGCAGGAATGACTACGACAACATTAACACCGAGCGATAAAATAACGATAGCACAAGATAAACCATTAATATTGGGAAGAACAACGAGAGGATTGGCTGCATACACGGGTGGATTAGAATTATACGGGACATCTGGTGTAGCAGGACCGCATATACAAGCATTTATAACGGCCGATCCAAATCATCCTTGCTTCCAGTTAATTAACGATAGTCATGGCGACGTATCAACAAAATTCGATTGTTATTGCGATGGCGCAGTTAATGATAAGTCAAGTTCTGCTACCTCAAATTTTATGATAGCCAAAGGCACTAATCTCCTTTTTCAATATGCGTCAGGAGTAGCGGTAGGAAGTAATATAACATTTAACACCGCAATAGACATCAGTAGTTCATCAGGCTTATTAACAACAAAAGCGATAACCGCGAGTGGATTAATAACGACAAATGCGGGTATATCAACAACAACATTGGCAACGAGCGACAAAATAACAACAGCGCTAGGCAAACCAATAATTATAGGAAACACAACAAAAGGAATAGGAGCAACGGCAGGTTTAGAATTATACGGAACGGCGAGTAATGTCGCAGGAGCACATATACAAGCAATAACTTCAACAGACATCTATCCAGTTTTTCAACAACTAAACTGGTCGCATGATAATGTCAATTTAAGTTTTGATGCTTATTTTGATGGCACGAACTGGAAATCAAGCCACAGTGGTTCGAACTTTCTAATTCAAAAAGGTGGAAAACTCACTTTTTATTATAATTCAGGAAAAAGGGTGGGAAACAATATATCTTACACTGAGGCGATGAACATTAATACGTCGGGAGATTTAAGCATCACAACAGCATCCAGCGGATTTTCAACATTAAGAAAAAGACCAAGTTCTACTTACGACCCACAAATATTTATGAAATCAGGAGGATATTCAAATTATGGAGTAGTCTGCTCATCTCAAGGAATTCTACATGCTTGGACTACTTCAAACTCAACAGGTGAGCCTTCTGGAAGTTATAACTATATTCCTCTCAATGGTGCTTGGACAAACTCATCGGATAGGCGATTAAAATCAGATATTAAAACATTAGACTGCGGGGATTGTTGTGAGAAACTAATGAAAATAAATTGTTGTTCATATTATTTGAAATCAGACGAAAAGAAAGAACAAAAGAACCACGGATTTATTGCTGATGAAGTTAAAAAAATATTTCCTGAATTTGTATCTGAAAGTGGAATAAAAGCAGATGATGGAAACGGCTACCTTGAAGGCATAACATATACAAGTTTTATACCAATATTAGTCAGTGCTTTTCAACACATGGCTGAAAAGGTGATTTATTTAGAAAAGCAAAATAATAATCTAACCAATGATATAGCCGATTTAAAAAGCCAATTAGCAGAAATCCGTAATTACAATGCCCCCTAGATTACACCCTCCACCTCCACTCATTGATATGGCAGATGGCGAACTAACACCAGAATTAAAAAATCGTGTTTTGGATATTTCGTTGAAGAATGAAGAAAAAAAAGTAGAGCACGAATTAGAAGATAACTGGAATTGTTGTTGTATAAAAAACAGACCAACCGACAGCCGACTTATTAAATACTTATTTCAAATGGGTATCATCGTTGCCATTATAGCCCTTTGTATCGTGAGGCTATCTGAAAAGAACTTGCCGTGCGAGGTTGCTAACACTTATGTTGGAATTTTGACCTTACTAATAGGAATTTGCCTTCCATCGCTTTCTAGTTCAAAGAAATGATATTTTACTCATGCACTTTGTGCCTTCGTAAAAAATCGTCCACCATTAAAGTATAAAAACGATGTTTGAGAATAAGCGAGAGTGCGTAGCACGAAGCGCAATTCTCAAATATCAAAGAAATGAACACTCGTATAAATGTATTTTATACCAAGAACTATCGCTGGCACAGATTAAAGGAATGGCTTCATCAAAACTAACACACCAATCACTCATAGGCTTATACACACATTTAAATTTAGTTTCTATTCCTTGCTTTATACAATAAGCACAACTCTCATTCTTTTTTTCGCTTACCAGCGAGTAAAAGTCGCAGGCAGTCCGACCTAACACAGACCCGACAAATATTAATAAAATTTTTATCATCTTATATCTATATTTATATATTTTAACCACAAAGCACGAAGTGGCGAAGCAAGCGTAGTCAGAATGACGGAGCACAAATATCAGCGGATTATTTTTCTAAGCAATGATTTTGTTGGAAGCAAAACATTTAATAAAAATATTCAAATGTCATTCACGCCAACCAAAATGAATGTTAAGTTTATTCATTATACGAACGACCAGACGGAAACCAAAACCAGAATTCTTTATATGGACAGAATTGGAATTATCGGCACATTTGCAGTAATATAGCAAACATTTCAAACCTTAGTTATAATTTAGGTGTCGTTGGATGGACAGACGGACAATATACATTTAAAGTCCTTGAAACTGACAGCGGAAATATTGACACAGGAATTTAGCAGGCCGAATTGTCATATGCTTAGAATTTCTTGTTTAATAATATACGATGATGAAGATTAACAATGTTAAAGTTCGTGCTGTAAAACAAGAGGGTGATGGAAACAAAAAAGCAAAAGGTTACAAATTATTCAACGAGCCTTATTCAAATATATTTCTACTAGCCCGTAAGAAGAGCGGGAAAACGACAGCACTCTTTGAAATACTGAAACGGACTACAGACAGAAAAACCCGTATTGTCATTATTGCTTCAACAATTCACAAAGACTACATTTATAAAGCAATGGTAAAGCACTTTAAGAACAGAGGCAACCCGATGGCAATATATACCTTTCTTAAATCAGATGGTGTAAATGTGATAGACTATGAACTTGACAAACTGAACAGACATGACGAGCAACACGAAGGAGAAGTAAAACAAGACAAAGAAGAAATAGAAAAGCCACAATTTTTATACTTTGGAAAGGAAAAGAAAAAAGAAGAAGGAGGTGAGAAGAAAGAGAGACCAAGTAAGTATATTTCTCCAGAGGTTGTTTTTGTTTTGGACGATTTAGGGAGCGGATTAAGAGACAAGTCCGTAAGTGATTTGTTAAAAAAGAACAGACACTATAAAAGTAAGGTTATTATGTCAAGCCAGTATTTAAACGACCTTAGACCAGAAGCAATTAAGCAGTTAGATTATTTGTTAATATTTCCGGGTCAGTCTCAGGATAAAATGGAACTCGTGTATAAACACTTAGACTTATCTTTTGACTTCGATGATTTTCTTCAAAAGTATCACGAGGCTACAAAGGAGAGATTTAATTTTCTTTATGTCTCAAGTGTTGATGATCAATTACGGAAGAATTTCTCATTAAAATTTTTATAATATTTTTATATAATTATTTTTTAATTTTTTGTTGAAAGATTTTTTTAATCTTTCTATTATAATGGTAGTGAAGACAACTCGTGTTGAAGTCATTCCAACAATCGGCAAACGAACAATTAACTTAAGCACAATGGCTGGAGGCAAAAAGAAGACTGGACGGAAGAAGGGTAAGGACAGGCTGGCGGTAAAATTAAATGGCAAAAAGTGAGGAAAACGGCCTTGGCTGTTAATAAATTTCTCCGCGATAACAAAGTAATCTCTAGGACTGCGGGAGCCTTAAGCAGTATTGGAGTTCCTTATGCAGGATCTGTCCAAGCCACCGCTTCAAAACTAGGATATGGCAAGAGAAAGCAGAGAGGATGCGGTGCCCTTAAATTAAAAAAAAAATAATTTGATATAACACAGAAGTATTTTTTTTATTAATATACAATGGTTGCTAAAACCAAAAAAAAACAAGGAAGCCTAAGGTAAGACCCCCGCGGGTTTATAGGAATAAGAGCGGAAAGCCTTACATTATCCAGAAGGGTAAAACATATTATCTTAATTTCGGTAAGAAAGCAAATGATATGAGCACACTTCAAATCGTTAAACTTTTTATGAAATACTTAAGCAGACCAAAAGCAAAGAAAAAAGAAAAGAAGGAGGATTTAAGAAAAGTTCAAAGCCTGTCGGAGATTGAGCAGAATACGAGAACAGCCATTAATAACCACTTAGACAAACTCAGAAAGGAAAAGTATGAGGGTATTGAGGATATAGAGAAAAAAGAAAAGAAAGCAAGGAAGGATTTAGAAGAGGAGAAGAAGAGGCAAGAGCGTCGCGTAGACGCAGATACTAAGGAAAGACAAGAAATAAAGGACAGGGAACATAAAAGAGAACTAGCGGATATTAATGAACGACAAGAACAAAAAGCCAGAGAACTAAGAAGGGAGCAAAAACTCATAGAAGATGTAAAATATGAAGAAGACAGAAAAAATAGGATACAAGCATTACCACCGCCACCACAATATCAATATATTATGCCACCACAGCTGGGACAACCACAAGCACCGCCATTAGGAGCACCACCACAAGCATCGCCATTACCTAATTTAGGAGATGAAGCACCATTGAAAACGAAAGAGCAATATGAGGAAGAAAAAAAGCAAAAGCAGAAAGATATTGAAACAATGAAATTAGCAGGATATACAGATAAGTTCATAAAAAAGATGAGTCGTAAAGACTTACAAAAAGCCAGTCAAGATATTCAGACGGCTATAGCCACAGCGACATCTTTAGAGGAACAGAAAAAGTTAGCAGAAGAATATAAAGAAAAACTTGAAAAGGAAGAAAAGAAAGCAGAAGAAAAGGGTAAGCATTTTGAAAATTTACAAATTAATCAATTTTTAATCTCTGCATTTTCAAAAACTTATCACCCAAACATTACTATAAAAGAGTTAGCACAGGCTTTAAAAAAGAGACTAGATAGTGATGGACATAAAAATTAAATTACAAAGACACTTCAAAGTGGATAATTAACATGATTAAAAGGTTTAATATTGATGTTGGAAATGAAAAGGAAAATGTAAAAAGAAAAGTAGCTGATTATGCTAGATATGAAGAGTATATGGGTATTAATGAACAAAAAGGGAATGGAGCGAAGACATTAGAAGAATTAATTGATAAGGTATTTTCAATAGCGAAAAAAAAATACTTAGCCCGCAAAGATTGGAAACACACAATGAACAAACATGATTTTGTAAATATTCTAACGAACAAAATGACTATAGACACAAATGTAGATAAACGAGTTTCAAATGATTTGAATATTGACGAGGGAATGCTGCCAACTACCATACCCCCGAGCGTCGCGGAGACAACCATACCCCCGAGCGTCGCGGAGACAACCATACCCCCGAGTGTAGCGGAGACACCGCTACCCCCGAGCATCACTTCACAGCAACCAGAGCCAGAGCCAGAGCCAGAGGAGCAACAGGGAGAGGGTCGCGGTTTAATGACTAATGAAATAGACGACATAATGAAAAAATATGGATGGTATCTCGGAGCGATAGCCATTGATGAAATTTACAAGTTGAAGCCAGGAAGCAGAAAGCGATATGGATTTATTATGAATTTGGACAATCACAAACAAGCAGGGTCTCATTGGATCGCAGTATGGATAAGTCTAGATAAAGACAGGAGTGTTGAAGTCTATGACCCATTAGCACTTTACGAGCCAACAGAAGACTTTCAACAACAAATGAAACAACTAATCGACCGAAGCCACCCCGATAGTTATTTATTAATGAAGGTCAATCAAGTAAAACAACAATCTAATACTAGCGACACATGCGGATGGCACTCAATGAGGTTTTTAATGGAGAGGGCGAAAGGTATTAAATTCAAATTTGCTAGTGGTTATACAGATTTAAAAGAAGATGAAGCGGAGAAATTAAAAGCACAGAATGGTTATGGTTTTGATACATATATCTAAAATATTATTTGTATAATATATCATGGACTATAAGGGAGGGAGAAGTTCGGGTATTTACTATATCAACAGCAAAAACCGAATAACGGGAACAGACAGCGACTTTACACACGAAGTCAATATGAAGGGGCTAGACAATCCCACACATTGTAAAATTCTTCATATTTATGTGCCGAAATCGTATTACTCTGTGGCTTCACCATATAATACTTTTACTCTTAGCGAAGACGGGTATGAGGCTTTAATTACGATACCTGAGGGAAACTACACAATGAACAATTAAAAAAATAAACTGGCCGAGGTACTGACGACAGAAAGTCCGAATGATTATACTTATGTAGTCTCAAGCAACAATACAAACACGGAAGCGGAGGATGGCAAATTAACATTCAGTGTTTCAAATAACGGAGGTATTCAACCGCGGTTTATATTTGATGGTGATACCCGTATTCACGAGGTTATGGGTTTTGATAGAAATTCAACATATTTCTTTGCTAATGATTTTATTAAATCGCCGAATGTAATTATTCTAACTGGTGAAAAAACTCTGTATCTTCAATCGGATTTGGTGAATGAAGGTGATAATCATGTGCTTCAAGAAATATATACAGCCAACGAAATTCCTTTTGGTTCTGTCATTTACGACGGCTCTGGTAGTGAATACGGAAAAACATTGTCCACTAATTCAAACAACGTATTCAGGTTTTACTTGACAGACGAAAATGACCAAGCAATTAATCTTAATGGTTTGGGTATCGTTATGACATTACTCGTTTATCGTGAAACTAATTATTTTAGTTTATTTAATTCATTTTTCAATTTGTTGAAATCCAAGTGATTGATATTTATTTTAATTATTTATTTTTTTCTATAAATATATTCTCGTGAATTAGTTAACTTACACTACTTCAAAACAAAAACAAAAAATGCCTGTCCAATACGGAGGAGAACTAGTCCATCAGACTAAGGAACTGCTCACTGGTAAGTATGAATTAACTAAACTTAAAGGCTCGCAACCTGTCGCACTTACTACTGCTGGTGATATGGAAAACACATTTGAAATTCCTACTCGTCCTTTCAACCTTGCGAGGAGTGTGTGGCGATTTACTTACACTCCGTCTGGTGCGGGTGGTGCGGGTCGCTACAATCGTATCTATATGGATTGTCTGTCTATGATTAAAACTATTGAATTGCGAAGCCGAAGCGGGCAGTATCTGTGTAATCTTCAACATGTGGGTAATTACACAAAGATGATTTGGAAACCAGAAATGAAGTATGAAAAATTTATGGCACTTGAAAATCATGGTGCTGGTGTGGCTAGCGGTGCTATGCTTCAAAAGTGTAATGCGGGAAAAGTTGAAATTGGAACCGTAGCAGAAAGAAAGGCAATTACTGATGCAGCAGATGTAGCAGGTCTTAAGGCTGCAGTTCAAGCAAACTACAAAGTGCCTCTTGTTAATGCCCGTCGCCACGATGATACCGCTCTCGCTGATAGCACTGCTGGAACCTATAGCCTTGTTTATGTTCCTTTCGAGGAGGCTAAGTATTTTGAAGGTGGGGGTGATAATACTGCCACCCCTGTTATTAATGTTAAGTTTCCTTTGGGTATGCTGTTTGCTACTATTTTTGAACTGGATAAGACTATTGGATTTAATGAAATTTTGGATATGCGGATTGTTTGGGCTGAAACCAACCGCTCTTCATTCTATGGCACTAATGTGAGTTCTATTGTCACTGGTGCTGCAGCTACAACCTCTGGTGCTATCGTCTCTAACCTAAATCTATTCCTTGCTGTTGAGACTGACCCTAATGTCGTCCTCGGTGTACAGCAGAAGATTGCGGGTGAGGGTTTTCCATTTAAGATTGAGTATCCTATCGCTTGGAAGCAAAGTCTTCAAACAAACCAACAGAACTATGTTATTAAGATGAACCGCTCTCAGGGTGAAAGAATTCGTCGTATTTATACTTCAGCCTTTCATTTCACTGAGAGTGCTAATACTTCTTTTGATAATGACAACAGGGCGGATGCTAAAATTATTTCTTATTATACAACCCTTGACGGCTCTCGTCTTCAACAATTTGACATTGACACTTCTGAGAATGAAGACTATATGATTTTGAAGGATAAGTTGAAAGGAAGTGCTATCCTAAACAGCGATGTTTATCATTACAACTGGTTCCACGTAGATACTTGGGACAATAACCGCCCGCTGTGCGATAAGGACACAGACTGCTATGAGGTGAGCGGTTTAAGCCTAGACACTGAGAGGCGATATGAATTCGTTTCGACTACAAGTAATAATGCGAGTGGTGCTGGCGTAACTAATCTTAACCATTACACATTCGCCATTCTTCAACGTAGTGTGCTTGTTAAAGGAGTTGAAATTTTGATGAGTTGATATTTTAGAATTGCGCTTCATGCTGTCGCATTCTCGCTTATTCTAAAACATCGTGATATAAACAAAAAAGTAAAAATTAATAGATTAAATATTATTTTCTTGTATAATAATATAGGAAAACGACATTTGAGAATAAACGAGAGTGCGTAGCACGAAGTGAAATTCTCAAATGTCCCACCAAAGAAATTTAATCGCACAAAATCCTGACGGAGAATTTATAAACGTCAGGGTTGGATATGATGGTGATATTGAAACAAATAATTCAAAAACCGCTTTTGGCGAAGCAGTAGTAGGTCAATTAACACCAGTATTACAAGAAATCTTTCCATATACAATTAATACTAGGATATGGACAAAAACAGAAACAAAATCGTCTGTGTCATTTTTGAGTAATATGGCTGAATTGAAAACAACTGCTGATGCTATGGCAGATGCTAGACTGGTAAGTAAAAGGAGAATAAAGTATAGAACTGGAATGGGTCCTAGCCCGCTTTACTGCTATATGGACAACGGATGATACAAAAGATTACTATTCATATATTGGAATAGGAAATGATCTCGTTGATGGATTTTATTTTTACAAAAATCAAGCAGGAATGAATATCGCACATTATAAAGGAGGTGCTGCAGTTTATATCGACCAAGAAGACTGGGACGACCCGTGCGATGGAACTTCGGCTATGCCAGACTTAGACTGGAGCAAAGGAAATGTATTTCAAATTCAATTTCAGTATCTTGGGTGCTATTATGTTTTATATTGAAAATCCCATAACAGGATTATTTCAATTAGTTCATATGATTGACTATGCGAATGCTTATACAGGGGTAAGCCTGCGAAATACAACATTACCTTTTACAGCAGCAATGAGAACTGATGCAGCGACTGGAATACAAACTCTTAAAACAGCTAGTGCCAGTTTATTCATTGAGGGAACGAATACGATAAACACAAGTATAACAAACGAAGTGGAAGGAAGTAAAGCATCAAACACCACTGAAAGTCCTATTATTAGTATAAGAAACAAAGCGGTATTTGATGCGGGTGGTGCTAATTTAACAAATTATTCAAATGTTTATCCAACTTTGATAAGTATTACAAATGAAGATACTAAGTCGAATGTTGTCAGAATGGTATTAAATGGAACACTAACTGGCGCAGGTTTTGCAGATGTTGATTCTAAGTAGTCAATTGTAGATACTGACACAAAGGCGAGTGCTATCGCAAACGGAACAACAATTTTTAAACTATATGTAAATAGTGCTTCAACTCAACAAATCAATCTTAGAAGTTATGATATATACCTATCGCCGAGTGATGTATTGACTTTTACGCAGAAGTCTGTCTCTGGTGGTGGAGGAGGAAATGTCAATATTATTGCTAATTTTATAGAAGACCAATAAAGCAAAAAAAATTTAATGGAAAGCGATGTGATATTAGAGATATTTTTTACCGCATCTTTGTTATTAAAATAAGGTTGTTGAATTAAATATTCAAGGTATGGTTTATCAATCTTAGCAACATTTTCAATTTTCATTTTTTTATACTTTCCATATTGAAGAAAAATATCGGTTTCATTTTGCTAGTATTCTTTCTTTAATATACATCCTTCTTCTGTACATGTAGCATTCGCTATTTCTTCGCCAACATTAGCCTTGATTTATGTAATACTAGTCTCTTTTAAATCAGTTGTCTTAAAAGGTGTGCTTGGTTCCTCCATTATAATTTTTGCTAGTGTAGCCTCCAATGGAATAACTACTTTCACATTACATCCTTCGTCTGTAGCTTTCGCTGTGTCGTCGCGGGGTTTATATTGCTCATAGAAAGAAACAATGTCAGGGCTTAGTTCATTTAATTGTGGGTTTCTTAATTTCAATGTCAAGGTTCCATTTGTCAATTTCATTTAAGTAGTCCTGTTTGGTTGACAGGTCAGTCATGATATTTTAGAATTGCGCTTCGTGCTGTCGCACTTTCTCTTATTCTAAAACATCGAAAAAAATTTAAAGAAAAATAATTAAAAGAAAACGATGTTTTGTGATGACGAAGTCAGAACAAAATATCGAATATATTTTTTTACTTCACTTTTAGTGTCAGTAAATTTCTCAAACCACGGCTGTTTCATAACCCACTCTAGATATGGTTTGTCAATGGTAGCAACATCTTGAATTTTCTTGCCTTTATACTTACCGAATGGAAAAATATCACTTGGCTTGCCTGCCCGTGCATTTTCAATCATTTGGATTTCGTCAGTAATTATCTTTTTAATATCGGTAAGAAAAAATGTTTCTTTTTTATTTTCAATAGAGAGTTTCTCAAACTTCTCACATAATCTGGTGAGGGTGGTCATTGGTCTATATAGAGTGGTAAAAAATTTTATGGAAAAAAATTAATTAATTATTTGATATTTTATTTTTTAAAATCCAAAAGGTCTAGTTTCAATCGCATTCTCTACAATTCCGATAACTTGTCTTTTCGTATATGTAAAACTAAATATCTTTTCTAAGTATTCGCTTGTTATTTTTTTCTTTTGTTTGTCTCGTGTTATCTTGTTGTTTTCTATTATAACTACTTTTCCAGATTTCTCAATTCGCTTTGCAATCCGTAATTCTTCATCAGTCTCCAACAATTCAGCCAGTTCATTTTTACCTTCTCAAATAATTCAGTGTTCGTAATACCTAGCCCACAACTTATTGCACTTAACATATTCGGTAAATTCAATGCTTTTTTCGTTTCATAGTTCATACTAAATCCTTTTACTTTCATACTTGCTTTACCATTATCTAATAAGTATCCATAACATTTCGGCCCGCCTCCCACAAAGGTTTTTATTTTTGCTCCTTTCAATTCATCATTCCAATATCCCAGTAAATCGCCTGTCTCTACATCTGCCTCATTAATTTCTTTGTTAGTCGTATATATTACGCTGTCTGTGTCATGATACAATATCCTATTGCCTAATCTGTCCATCATATTGTAAAGTCTCATTCTCGCATGGCATGTAGTAAATAAGCAACTACAATATTTGTTTTAATCGGGTCGCTCACCGCATCCTGTTTTAAGTCGTAACTGGCTTCTACAATTTGGTCGTTAATTATGTTAATATTTATATTATCCACTGATTTATCGTTCAATAGTTTGTATAAGGTTTCTTTATCCTTTATCATTTTGTTCTGTGTTTTATTTTGTTTTTGCCCAAACTTGCCCCATAAAGAGTTCAAGCACAACTTAGGCACTGCTCCGTCCTTCGTTTTTGAATATTTTGCTTTCATCCATCTTAAGTCCCATTTTGATTTCCATGCTATTTATGTAATTTTGCTTTTCTGCTTCCGTATTACATCCCGCTGGATATCCGCTGGATTCTTGTTTTACTTTCAAGAATGTCTTTATGTATTCTTTGAATAAGCTACTGCTTTGTTCTTTCCAGTGCCATACTTCATATACTTTTATCAACTTATACCCTTTGTCTAAGGCCTTATAAATTTCTGGAGTTGCCCATGTACCAGTTATTGCTCGTTCTTTATCTGTGTGCTTACATTCTCCATGTTGCTCAGTCATTCCGCACTTATCGCATAAGTAATACATCATCTTTCCTCTGTCTGCTTTCGGTAAGACTGGGTGTAGTAAGCATCTTGTTGGTAGCATCTTAACCTTAGCCACTCCGAAATATTCTCTGTTTATAATTTTGTTTTTCATCTTTTCGGAAGGGGCTGTGCCCCTTTCCAAACCCGCGGGGGTATGGTAGGGGGTGGAACCCCCTCCATCCTCATTGCTTGGTCGTATTATGATATGGTGTCCGCTTGGATAAAGGTCGTAATACATCACGGTCGGATAAAGTGAGCATATGTCAATATATTTTGCATACTCATCATCATGTCGTGATTTCCAATATAATTTCAGAGCATTCACTCTACCTCCAAACATTGCCTCTCTTGGGTTTAGTCCTTCTTGTTCAGTAATTCGTTCGTTTGTATCCTCTGCCAGTCTTTCACTGGTTTTCATCAGGCTCCATTCGCACTCCCATATACTTATTACTTTCGCTTGTTCGCTAAGTTGTTTTTCTCTTCTTATTGTTTCCTTGTATAGTTCGCCCATCGTCTTATTCTTCTTCACATTCATAGCATTTCTGTTACAACACTTATCACATCCGTGCCAATGACACCCGTAAAACTCATAAGCGGTTTTGTTTTTCTCGTCCCAACCATCTACATACACGAGATTGCCCGAGTTGAAACATTTTTTCACCTCCGTTAAATGCGTGTTTAATATCGGTTTTGTCTAACCTGCTTCTGTATGCTAACCATTCTACACAAGCCCTAGAAGTCATCCTGTTTTACTTTTCCGCTTTCAATATCGCAATTGAATTCTCTGGCATAAACTTAGCACGATACAAAGCCATAACACAACTCGCAATAGTTGTATATTGAAAAGGGTCCATACCAAACTCTAGAAACTGGTTTCTAAAATCTATACAACCCTTCCTCAGTATATCAACATCTGAATGACAATACTCTGCGATTTCCTTCTCCATATCAAACCTGTTATGTGCTTTCACTTGTTCGTCATACCATTCAAGAAATTCCTTTCGTTTATCTCCTCGTATCGTGTCGTAGCCGTAATGTTTCTTTTGTGGCATTACACCAACATAGTTTCTATTTTTCGCAGTATTGAAGAAGTGCGGGATGAAACCTTTCTTACGTTCCGTAAGTCCGAATGTCTTTGGAAAGTCTGACAATGGCATCGTAAGAAACTTAGGCTGTCTATAAAGCGATACTTCTTAAGTGTCATCATCATAATCTTACCACCTTCATAGATTACAAATGGAGTTTGTCCATTATTAACCAACCACTTAAGAATAAACTGACAATCATAACCACGGGCATTGTGTGCGATAAATGTAAATCCGCTGTGTTTAGTGTCAAAAGCCCAATTACAGAAATCTTGAATGTTCATATGTATAATAGGCGGTTCCTTCGCATCGTAATACTGGCTTTCCGCATGATTAACAATGTGCTCGCCTGTGTCCTGTGTCGCTTCAAAGTCAAAGAATATGTATTGCTCTGACGGCGGTAAGATTTCTTTTTGGACTATTTCACACTGGTGTTCAAGCGGTTTCACTAGTTTGCAATTTCGGCATTTCACATATTCGCATTTATGTTCATCTTTCTTTCTGTAATTAAGACCGCACGATTTACATTTCGCTTTAACATCGCAGTTTGTTGTCCTGTGATTATTAAAGCATTCAGTGTTTGGAAACTTTCTATTACACTGCTCACATTCTTTCCACTGGCTCTTGTCATTTATTCCCTTACATCCGTTGGTTTCACAGATACTACACATTTGGCTTCACAGACATGTCTTTTTTGGTATCCCCTTAGACACAACTCGCAGAAGTTTTCCTTTCCTAGCATAGACCTCATGTTAGTTATGGCATCGTAATGTCCTTCAGTCTTTAGAATATAAAGGTTAGTCAGCCGTTCGCCGTTCGCATCAAGTAGTTCTGTTTTATAAATGATTTTGTCAGGGAATTCGACAATAACCAGATTGTATTTAATGTGATTAGCAAATGTATTAATTTCTGGTATCCCACACACATCCTTAATGACCTTTGCTTCATCGTGTAAAGCCTCTGCCATTTCCTGCTGTATCTTTCTTTTTCCCATTAGTATTGTCTTGAATTTTGGATGTTTTTCAATTTTTGCTTTGACTACAACAATCGCTCGTGCTAAGCATAAGTTATCGCTGTTTGTAATACAGATTACTCCTTTCTTTCTGTATATATCCAATTTGTTCAAAACCTGTAGCCTTGTCCCGCCCGTAGGCATTTTAACAGATTTCAACATAAATTTTAATTTATTAAAGTTTATTCCGTTCTCGTCCATGTAAAGACTTTCGTTGCTTTGAAATATTGCCGACAATCTTTCTAAAACTTTTTCAACCGAGATTTGATTAACTTTGTGTAAGCCTGTTGATACTTTTCCATAGTAATCCACAAACTCAATACCTAGGCTAACCTTATCTGCGGGTGATTGCCGTCTTACAAAGTCATTCAACACGATCTCAATAAATCTTATTACATCGCGCATCGTAAATGATTGGAAGTTGCCGTTAATCCTTACCGCATATCGGCTTTCATTTATTCCTAGTTCGCGTTCCTTGCTGTCGTCCCTCATGATATCATAATTACCATACCGCAACAAGTCTCTGTAATTTTCTTTCATCTCTTTTTTCTCTTCAATCGTAGGTAAAGGTGGTGCTATTGGTATAGCATGGTGTTCGAAATACACCGCACCTCTTACTTGTTTCAAGTAGTTTTGGGCTGTCGGTGTATCAATTTTATACCCCCTTACCTTCGGTTTGATATATAGCACATCCCGACCCCTGACAGACTTGATTTCGTAATTTATCTTATATTCTCTTAATCTATCCAACCTGTAGACCTTGCCGTTATACGTGTGTGTCTCCATGTTTGATAATAGTATATCAAGGAAAATATAATTTTATAAAATTAAAATATTTATCTGCCTCAATCGGTCGTCCCCTCGTGGCCTCGTGT